>WNWK01000560.1:377500-441641 GCA_009830355.1 Cherax destructor | reverse complement strand
TTTTCACATTTATTGTTATATATATATTTTTTTATAAATTTGTGTACAATAATCTAATATAACAAAACACATTTGTCTAACTGCAGGGAACATTAGAAAATTTAAGCCGGTAATATCGTAAGAAAACAGATTGAAGGTTTAGATATGATGTAGTTTATTCAGGTTAACTACACAATATTTTACAGACAATACTGATTATTTTTAAAATTAACATAATAAGCATATAACTGGTTTATAATAAAAAATAATGTTTCGGTCGCTGAACGATTATGTTATAAAACTGTTCACACGCAAGTGTTCAGAATATCTTGCTGCGAGTTTTGCCAAGGTTAGGAACCAAAACCAGTATGGTACTAGAAGTGAACACAATTTTGTAGTACCTATAGCAGGTGGTCAGGCCTCAAACACCTTTTATGATCAAGCAATAAAGGAGTGGAACGGATTGCCGGAACATGTTAAGGACAATCGTTGCATGAACCAGTTCAGGAAGAGAGCTAAATACTTGGAGAGTTCCCGGGGTCAACGCCCCCGCGGCCCGGTCTGTGACCAGGCCTCATGGTGGATCAAGGCCTGATCAACCAGGCTGTTACTGCTGGCCGCATGTGATCCAACGTACGAACCACAGCCCGGCTGGTCAGGTACTGACTTTAAATGCCTATCCAGTGCCTGCTTGAAGACAGCCAGGGGTCTATTGGTAATCCCCCTTATGTATGCTGGGAGGCAGCTGAACAGTCTTGGGCCCCTGACACCTATTGTGTTTCTCTTATTGTGCTAGTGACACCCCTGCTTTTCATTGGGGGGATGTTGCACCGTCTGCCGAGTCTTTTGCTTTCGTAGGTAGTGATTTTCGTGTGCAAGTTTGGTACTAATCCCTCTAGGATTTTCCAGGCGTATATAATCATGTATCTCTCCCTCCTGCGTTCTAGGGAGTACAGGTTTAGGAACTTCAAGCGTTCCCAGTAATTTAGGTGGTTTATCGCAGTTATGCGTGCCGTGAAGGTTCTCTGTACATTTTCTAGGTCAGCAATTTCACCTGCCTTGAAAGGTGCTGTTAGTGTGCAGCAATATTCCAGCCTAGATAGAACAAGCGACCTGAAGAGTGTCATCATGGGCTTGGGGTTAAGATATAAGACAAGATTGAAGATAAGATTTCGTTCGGATTTTTAACCCCGGAGGGCTGGCCTCCCAGGATAACCCAAGAAAGGCAGTGCGTCATCGAGGACTGTGTCTTATTTCCACTGGGGTCTTCAATCTTGTCCCCCAGGATGCGACCCACGCCAGTCGACTAACACCCAGGTATCTACTTGCTTGCTAGGTGAACGGGACTGCAGGTGTATGGAAACACGCCCAATGTTTTCTCCCTTATCGGGGATCGAACTTTTTTGGGGGTTATCCTAGGTTCTCTACACATATGCTGCTATGTATGATAATCTATGGAACTGTATTTGTGTATACCTGAATAAACTTAGTGACGCTCAGCTTGTGAAGGGAGGGTGTTGCCTACCAGGGCACGGGCCTCGGTCCAATTCCCTAGATCAAGAGCCCTCATCGGCATCAAGGAACCTCCTCTGAGGGGAAAATGTAAATAGGATTGAACCGGGAAAAGCTCCAATTCCTCTGATCAAGAGACCCAAAGTGACGAAGGAAAATTTATATTATTAATAATACTCGGAGTTACCAACCACGGATAGCCCAAAAAGGGCTGCTCCTACACGTCCTCCTGAAATTATATCCAGCAGATTTATTCATTATTTCTGCTCGGTAAAGGGTGAGAGTATCTCAGATCTTGAATGTTGACTAAATATTCTCTAATTATGGTTAAAGTACCCCTGTTTTTTTTTGAGATTGGTAATGTGTCACAACTGAGTAGTTCAATACACATACATAATAAACTATTCATATTAGTAAAACACAAGTAAGAATGATTATTAGATTATATTAAAGTTAGTCCAGTGAAACAAACTAAAGTAACTCACCACCAAGAGCTGATGTTTCACCTGTTTGCTGCTGCTGTGCCCCATACTAACTCAAAGTTCATTTTCTTGACCATTATAAAATGCTTTCCATCCTCATACTGTCTTCCTTGCTCAGAAGGCGTCTTCAATGGTCATCATCTGTCATTGATATATATATATATATATATATATATATATATATATATATATATATATATATATATATATATATATTTTATATGTCGTGCCGAATAAGTAAAATTGGTCAATTATCAAGAACTCATTTAAAATTATGTCCTCTCTAAAATTTTATCTTATACATTTAAAGATATATTTTGTTTTCATTTATATTAATATAAAAAAATAATGATTTTGTACTAAAAGAACCTTAGGAAACTTACCTAACCTTATTATAACAAGCGCAATTTAGTTTAGACTAATCCAACTAAATATATTTTATATAAGTTTACAATAATTTAATAATAAAGAAACACAATGAAATATATTTTTTTCGTTAGGTTCTGCATCATTTTTGCGAAATTATTGCATACACAAATTTTCGCTCGCCCTATTCGGCAAGAAGAGCGTTGCTATTTATGCCAAAATTTCAAGTTTTACTTATTCGGCACGACATATATTGTATATGTATAAAAGGACAGCTCCAGTTCTTTGGATCAAGACCTCCTCAGTAGCATTAAGGCTCTACCTCCCTAGAAGGATTAACGTATAATTTGTGCGAAATAAGAAAACTCATAGGCTTGCACACACACAAAATAATTGGAACTTTGAGTCATGAAATTAGGAAACGTATTGAATTATAGTGCGAGCATGCATAACTGTTAATATGTCAGATGTGATTTACCACATTTCGTACGATTATTTTATTCACCGAGAAGCACTACCACTGTAGGGATCGTATATAGCCTGAGGAATGGAAGGTAATCAGGTTTGATCTAAGGCATGGTAGGGCGATTCCAGCATTGAAATATCTCTCACAATTATTGTTTTTTCTACCTCACTGCACTGAACACTGGCATATCGTAGATAAGAAGAATCCCACGGTGAAATAAGTCAAGACACTTGCACTCCCACAGGACGTGACTAGCTACCTTGAGAAAGCTGCACCATGGAAACACATGCAGTTAGCAAGTTCATGCCAAAGTTTTTCCTTATTTCTGCTTGCAGGATTATTTCAAATATCCTATAGATGTGGCTTTTCATATCACATTCACATCTTTGACATTAACACAAAATAAGCCTTCCGAAAATCCTCGAAATAGAGAATAATACAGTAACGTAGCATTGATTTTCAGCAGTGTGCACCATGGCCTGGCTGCCTCCACCACACTCACAAAGTTTCACTGCTTATCACTATTTTCTCTAAATATTACGTTGGGTACAACAAACAAAATTATAGATAATCAAAATCTGTTGTGCAATAGATGGATTTGAATGCATGGAGTGATAAATAAACAAATATAGAGATATTACATACGAATGCTTGTTATATTGGAGATACGAAGATAATTTTATTCACACTTTTTTCAAGGTTTCAGTAGACACTTGTCTGCAGCAGCCATGGATAGTTTACAGCTTGTGTATTTGTACGAAAGAATGTGTTACCAACCAAGGTCAAAACATGATTCAAGTTTTTCAATGCAAAGCAAGAGCCATGCCATACATCTTGGCAAATCCCTTGAACGTGCCCAACCTAGCTGCCAGTGTCAAGCCCCAACTGATAACGTTCAACAGAGGGCAAAGACAATCATCCAGTAATAAGTCAGCTCCCCGAAATACATTGCAGGGAAATCTAGGAATGACCAGGAATCCTAGTATTTTTAAGTTCGTTTGTTGGGTGGTTGACTTAGTAGTTTTAATGCAAATCGGCTAAACAAGGGTCATCAAGGTTGTTTGTCGCCTATGTTCCGCCTGTCAAGGATACAGCAATATATAAAATAAGGAATAAAGTACTCAAAGTGATATACGTACACTGGATATATATCAATGAATATGCCGTTCTAGTTCGTTATAATTAAAGCCTGTCGACTGCACATGTATAAATAGACATGTATACACCTCTCGTGTATTAGCCTGAATACTGAAGGCTGGTTCTCTACTATTTAAAATATTAAGAAATAAAGTGAGCCAGAAAGGTCGTGTCCTTTATGGGAGGGAATATAACCAACACTATATCCCCTCCCCCTCAGTTTTTTTTTCTACAGTTTTGCCAAGTTTCATTACTTTTTTGAAAACATCCTGTGTGAAGACGTTTCTGTGATGGGTGTGTTAGGCAAACACAGTTTCTTATTATATGGGTGATGGACTAATTACATCAAACTATCTCTCCACGTCGTCTACTTCGTCTTCAATCAACACTGATGTGTGATGAAGCCTGCGGTGCAGGCGAAACGTTTCGTCAATAGACTCCTAGTGTCGCACATATGTGTTTTACTATCTAGTTTCTTCTTGTTTGAAGCTTGCAAAAATGTCTATAAATCAGGATAGCCACACATTGTAATGTATATAGTTTTGTTTATAAAAATAATAAAATTGGTGGAGCTTTTGGTCTTTTTGCAGGCTTGTATAGCCATATTTTATAACCCAATAACATACAAATTACGAATAACATGAATAAATTTCTAGGACAAAAATGACTAATCAAAGATTTTAAGTCTATCTTATTTATAGAACAATGAACAGAGTATTTTTCAACATTATTATTATTACATGTATGGTGGGGAAAAGTGCTAAACCCATGGGGGTCACATAGCTTCTGGGGAAATAGGAGGCAATTAAATTCGATCCAAGAGGGGCATCAGGTCCAATTCCTTGGATCAAGAGCCCCTCACCGGAGTCAGGTAACCTCCTCAGACAATGATAAAAAACATTGATATCGAGGCCTACAGTATTTGTAAACGCACACACACACACACACACATACTAAATTGAGATATAGTCAAGCAGGTGATATACATAGTTCTTGCTCTAACCTTGTAAAATATTAAACAGATCAATCCGCTGTCGTAAATAGTGGTCAACTGACTAACCAAGAAATTTTGCTTTTATCGAATCGAAATGTGCATCCTATGGGCGTTCTGATTATTGTATACTTTGTAATGCAGTGATTAGAAATAAAGAATCTCAATCTCGATCTCAACTCTCAAAGGAAAATCTTGATATTAACTTCCAATAAGTTTAGTGAAGACAATCTCAATACTTTGAATATGCACATTTTTTAGTATGGACATGGAAAGGAACAGTAGAACAAAAACGCTCAACCCAATTATAAAAAGAGAATTTTTTTAAATGTTTTAAAAAAACTATTTAAAAGAGTATGTATAATAATTCAGAGCAGCCTTGTGTATCGACACTGAGGATTATTTAAAATTAATATAAGTGTTACATATCTTCTGACAGTTGTCGTTTAGCGATTATATAATACACAATTATTAAATACGATAGAGGTAGAACAATTCTGACATGAGTAGTATGTGTATTGTCAGAATATTGCAGCGAAGATCAGCACCGTGTCAGGAAGCGTCATCTTGAAGTTTACTTACATTACCATAGGGAAAATGCACTTACAATCATATATAGACACAAAACAGTGATCATTTCACATATAATTGTCATCACAATTAACACGTATATACGGCATTTAACGTCAAAATTAACGTGTGTATAAGACTTTTAATGTCACAGTTAGCAAGTCCATATGTTGTCTCTGCAGTTCAGCAAGCGCTAGTAATTGAAAGTTATACATGAGTAAGCCTATTGCAAGTTATACACTTTTACACAGACATACCCTACTAATATATACAGGGATATATATATACCGAGAGGTGTATATCTCTCGGTGTATATGCAATATATATGTTTTAATGCGTACTTTCATTGTATACTATGTATATATATATATATGATAAGAGTTTTAATTAATGTTAGTGTAGACAGTGGTATCTACTTTATCGTATTTATTGGGGAAAATGAGAAGAAATGAATAACAATGTGACTCAATACTCCTCTTCCACCTTCGCCGGGTTCACGGATTTCTATGTGAGGGTTATTTGTGTATTCTACACTATTTTTGGTCCTTATTTCGTACACAATTTCTTTACTGTGTGCCACCTAGTTGTATACAACAACCCGCACATATAAAGAGGAGTTGACGACCGGCCCGACTTGGACTTTGTAAATGGTCCAAGTCGGGCAACGTCTCTAAGCTCTCTTTATATGTGCGTTGTGTGTATTGTTCCAGTCACGGTATTGTGCCTTTTTTGTTACCTAAGTTGTAATTCGTCGTGCACCCCATGTTCATCCTGTTAGCTGTAGTTCGTCGTGCACGGTGCACCCCATGTTCATCCTGTTAGCTGTAGTTCGTCGTGCACGGTGCACCCCAAGTTCATCCTATGAGAGGTAGTTTGTTGCACCGTATTTATCCTGTCAGCAGTAGTTTGGTGTACATCTCATGTTTATCCTGTAAACTGTAGTTTGATGTGCACCCCATACTCAGTCTGTGAGCTGTAGTTTGTTGCTGCACACAATGTTCATCCTGTGAGCTGTAGTATGTTGTTACATCCCATGTTCATCCTGCGAGCGGTAAAGAAAAACCAGAATTACAGAGGTCACAATGAGAATTTGTCAAACCCCACTGGATATAATTGTATCATATAGATATTACAATAATTTCATATATTTCAGTCTCGTCACATATCTAATCATCTATCCATTTCAATATTTTCATACAGTCTCAAAATTTCCTATATCTCATTCCCATTACAAGCACTGATCATTTCCTAGGTTGTAATCCAGCGCCACTTCATGTTTATAATCTATCCTACATCACTATATCCACGTTGCCTACACAACTCTATGTCTAGGTATCGTATACAACTCCTTATCCATGTATCGTACACAACTCTATAGCCACGTATCTTACACCATCCGTGTCGACCATCTATGTCGACGTATGCTCAATGTCCATCATCTACCCTACACCTGGACGCTTTCCGTATTCTTGGATTGGTCTTGGGAGTAGGAGCAGCCGTGTGGGGCACTGGCCTTGCCCACAATGCAGCAGAGGGCCTGGTGGAGCACCAGCAGCGGCTCCTTCAGACCCTGGCGTACCCCCGGCACCATGGCGAAGTACAACACGAAGTTCAAAGAGAAGCCCAGCACCTCCAGGCAGTTGGCCACTGCCCGGAACACCTGTAACAGAAGAGTTGTTAGCCGAGTACCAGAAACAATGTATTTTATATAGAACTGGCAGAACTCCTGCAATTTAAAGAGCAAAAGTCACAAAATACAGCAGCTGTAACAAATCACAACCCACAAACTGGAAAATGGATAGTAGAAGAGGCGATCAGTCGAGAAGTGGAGCGAAACGTCGTTATAATAAAGGCTTTCGATGTCTTATCTTTTCATCCTTCTGGAGACTAAATAACGTTTCGGCACGTCCTGGATAATTATCAGAGCAACGTGATAATGGCCCAAGATAGACCAAAATATCTCCCAGTTGTTTAGCTCAATTTGATGGTTAACTGTGAATCTGCAGCATATTTTATTTTTATTAAATCACTGAGTCAGTTTTATATTTGGTCCAGCAATGCCGAGTTTTATACACAGGCGATTTCTCGGTGGATTACTTAATTATTATTTCGAATTTAAAGAAAGTCATCAACCTACATAATTACTGGTAACATTTAAGAGCCGTAGATGGACATTAGTAATAGTCAACTGACCCTTCATGGGAGGTGCCCTGAGAATGGTAAGGGGTTCATTGATCCAAGGAATTGGATTTGTCCTTTAGACCGAATCTGACTGCGCTGTCCCTTAAATATAATAATAATGCGACAGTTCAAAAGAGATGTCTTGATATTGGTAGAGGGCTCTTAATCTAAGGAATTAAATCAAACCTGATTACCTTACATTCCCAAGGCGTTGTAAGATAAGATAAGATTTCTTCGGATTTTTAACCCCGGAGGGTTAGCCACCCAGGATAACCCAAGAAAGTCAGTGCGTCATCGAGGACTGTCTGTCTTATTTCCATTGGGGTCCTTAATCTTGTCCCCCAGGATGCGACCCACACCAGTCGACTAACAACCCAGGTACCTATTTGCTGCTAGGTGAACATGACAATAGGTGTAAGGAAACACGTCGAAATGTTTCCACCCGCCGGGAATCGAACCCGGGCTCTCCGTGTGTGAAGCGAGAGCTCTAGCCACCAGACCACCGGGTTTAGCGCCTCCGTATGAATGTAATAAAAACACTAACCTCGAGTGAGAACGAGCCGTGGGTGGCCCCTGCTGTGTCTATGAGTGCCAGGACGGTGGCTGGCAGGTTGGTCAGCAGGAAAGTAGTGACAATGGCCAGCAGTAGGTACACGAGGCGCTGCTCCTGCTGGCTTCTATCTTCATTACTGCTTCCCGCGACTCCCTTGTTTTTCGTGATTACTCTGCGCCGTGATGTCACTTTATTGAAGGTGTAGATGATGGAGACGTTGAGGAGAGCAAGGAGTATAGCAGGGAGCATGCGGTGACACAGCTCCACTATTACCGTCCACACGTACCATGCTTCAGGGACCCACATCTCTAGGCCAGCGTATGTCCATCCAGCCCCGCTGTCGGCAGGTACTACTTCTTGGTAAAAGCCGTGGGGAATGTAGAGCAGAAGCGGTAACAGTAGGGATAGTGTGATTCTGATGACAGCGAAGCGGGGAGCACTGACATCCTGATAGCGTCGAGGGTGACACACAGCGATGTAACGGTCCACAGACAAACCCACAACGATGTATACACTGGCGCTTGTCAGGGCATTTAACACAGGGATTTCCAAGTGAGCGTAATAGAAGGCCCAACCGTAGGAGAGGTGGCGGCGGTCGAGGTAAGCAAGAGCTGGGAGGAGGGCAAGTGAGGCCAACATCTCCGTAAGGGCGAGCCATATGAGGTAGAAGAAAGTTGTGGCCTGAGAATGACGCTGCGTGTGCTGCCGCCTCGCCCTGGCCAACATCACTACATTCACCAGGTTGGTCAACACTCCCACGCAGATGAACGCTGGCATAACGTAGCCGTAAGCAATGTTCTCAAGCAGGGCCATCTGAGCGCCTTCAGTAGCACCCTCTTGGCCCTCCTCCATGGTGCTGCTGGTATTGTTGCGCATGGTATGTAGGCCTATGTTCTGTGGAAACAAAGTAGTGTACTAAGAAGGTATACATTAGTGTGAAACTGGCGAGCTTGTTGGGTACCGCCACTCATCTTGTGAGTGAAGGTAGCACCATGACGACAGTACCGAGTAGCACCTAATTATTATTATTATCACATTCGTGTGGAAGCACCTAGAGAATCTGAGGTATTTAGGTTTGATCTGAAGAAAGGGAGGATAGCTCTAATTCCTCGGGTCTACCTGGACGATGTTTCGGGGGTCAACGCTCCCGGCCCAGTCCTTCACCAGGCCTCCTGGTGGATCAAGGACTGATCAACCAGGCTGTTATTGCTGGCCTCATGCAGTCCAACGTACGAACCACCGCTCAGCTGATCAAGTACTGACTTTAGGTATCTGTCCAGCTCGTTTAGGTCATTCAGTGCAAGACAGTGGAGGCTCGATCCTCCGTCCGGTAATCGTGTGACAGTAACCTTACTTTCTGATACTTGTCAAACTCACACGTAGCCGTGGAACTACGGATGTTCAAACCATCTGGACCGGATATGTGTAGTACTGTACACAACGGAATACGCATTATGTATTAGTGTGCCTAAACATCCAACCCATCAGAGATACCTCCATTCAACTCACACAGGATATGCCAAAACACCTCATTGTTAATGATAATATACCTGAAATCTTGAACTTGTATCCACATTTTTCATCGACTCGATGAATAAACTGTTTTTATAAAGATTGCAACCCAGTTATGATAATAATTTTTAGTGGTAATAAGATATAATTTTGAGACTGTATTCCTTGCAGTACTATGTGCAACAATTATATGAAGTAATTGTAAAATATGAAATGACTAATATTTCTTCCTAGTGATGTAACAATGCTCAGTGGGGTCTGATAAAGACCCATTGTGACCTCTGTAATCATGTTTTTTGCTCTTCCACTCACAAGATGAGCATAGGTGGTACAATAAACTAGCCGCTCAGGCGGCACAATAAACTAGCCGCTCAGGCGGCACAACTAACTAAACAAGATGTGAATACACACATTGAGATGTGTATACACACTGAGATGTGTGCACACACATTGGATTGTGAGAACCAAGTATTCTATATGATTGAAGTAGACGTTGGATCACAGTGGCATATACCCATAGACAAACAGGATAACAACACTACTGGAACCTTCAAGTTTGGGAAGCAATATCCACGATGATTTATGATTCACATAAGTAAACAGGATATGAGGAAGATGATGGTGATGATGGTGTGGTGGTGGTGGTGATGTTGTGGTAGTGGTAGTGGTGGTTATGGTGTGGGGTTGGTGGTGGTGATGATGGTGACGATGGTGTGGTGGTAGTAGTGGTAGAAAAACTCTTGCCTTCTCCCATCACCCCTCTCTTCCTTCTTGCTCTTCCATTTATTTCTGGCTTCACTTCTTTATGCCTTCTCGCTCCTTCCCATTTTTTTTACCCTATTGTCCCCTCCTCTCCTTCCTCCATTTGTAAACACCCATCTTTCTCGATATACATCTCCCTCCACATCTCTCCTACCCCACATCTCCCATTACCCCGCCTTCGTGCGTCCACCCCTAGTCTATTTGCCTGGGAGGTAAACACACGCCACATTTTCTTATTGGTTTGTTTCCCCCTCTTCCAGATATAGCACCAAAATATGACTCTGAAACGTTTAAGGAGTAAATGATGGTTTCCCAGGAGGTGCATTCTTAGTCCTTAGTGCTGGCTCAAGGCCTGACCCAAAATACGCGGGAGGACTACCTATTTTGCACTTATCAATTTGTCATTCCATTTTGACAGCTTGTCAGTCTTTTTGTAGAGATTTACTGTACCACTCCGTCACAACTCTCACACTGGAAAAGTTTTTCCCACCTACTCAGTTGTGTATTCAACTCATTTCATTTCCGTACACATTCTCGTTGTTTCCTCCCCTTATCTGTGGGTGTGTGTGTGCGAGTACTCACTTGTTTGTGGTTGCAAGGGCCCAGTTCCTGGCCTTCCCTCTCAAATTGGCCGCTGCTGGAATCACTCTCCTGGCTTCGTGAGACTTATCTACAAAAAAAGGAAAGAAAAAAAATAAGTGGACTAAAAACAATTCCTGGTTCACCTTCGCTGCTGGACTAAAAGAGAAAACAGAAAGTGGGTGTGATAAAGTAATGAAGGAGGGAGTGTCCAATCATTCTTAAAACCCAGAGTCCTGTCATTCACGCTCATATAAAAATCCCAGTTAGGGAGGCAGTTGGGTAAACAGTCTATCAGTCCAGCAGTCGGGTAAACAGTCTATCAGTCCAGCAGTCGGGTAAACAGTCTATCAGTCCAGCAGTCGGGTAAACATTCTATCAGTCCAGCAGTCGGGTAAACAGTCTATCAGTCCAGCAGTCGGGTAAACAGTCTATCAGTCCAGCAGTCGGGTAAACAGTCTATCAGTCCAGCAGTCGGGTAAACAGTCTATCAGTCCAGCAGTCGGGTAAACAGTCTATCAGTCCAGCAGTCGGGTAAACAGTCTATCAGTCCAGCAGTCGGGTAAACAGTCTATCAGTCCAGCAGTCGGGTAAACAGTCTATCAGTCCAGCAGTCGGGTAAACAGTCTATCAGTCCAGCAGTCGGGTAAACAGTCTATCAGTCCAGCAGTCGGGTAAACAGTCTATCAGTCCAGCAGTCGGGTAAACAGTCTATCAGTCCAGCAGTCGGGTAAACAGTCTATCAGTCCAGCAGTCGGGTAAACAGTCTATCAGTCCAGCAGTCGGGTAAACAGTCTATCAGTCCAGCTAATAAAGCGGGAAAGTGTTCATACAGTTAAACATATAAACAAATCAGAAAAAAAGAATAACAATCTAATCACACAATCAGGCAAATTTGCAAACTCTACAGCTCAACAAGCAATGTTTCAAACCATAGCAAGGAAATGAAAATATTTCTTATCATGTGAAACAAAAAAAGCTAACTTGCCCACACAAATGTGCAAGGTGCATTACCTGATGAACACTGCAAATAAATGTTCCAAGTAATCAAGATGGCAAACAAACATGTACTTTATGTCCCAGTTGGAAGAATACACAGAAAATAAGCCAGACAGATGAACACACACACCAGTGACAACGTTTTACCACTGGAAGATCACATGGATGATATTTAATAGCCACCACTTGCTCGAGAAGTAGCGACTTAGATCTCATTCCAACGTTTAGGCTACTAAACAAATTTGATACACTAAAACAGTGAACTATTCTATGTACAAAGTGGAGGAAAAAAGACACATTTGTCGAAAGGAGACTTTCATTATTACGACTTTTAAATTACAAAAGTCTTTATTAACTCCATCATATCTGAAGAAGCCTCTTTACGGACAACGTAGTAACAAGAGAAAGTGTTTTGTTATATGTGTCATCGTACACTTGAAGCCTCACACTACAGCTATGACGAGACAATCTAAAGTAGTTCTATATTGTTTACATTTATACTTATGTTTTTCATGTTAGGTAAAAGTACACATAAACAACTAATGTATCATTTTATTGTGGCAACGTTTCCCTCTTCAGGTATTTGACATAGTTCCTGGAGAGGAAAAAGTTGCCTTAATAAAATGTCATATTAGTTGTACATGTTTCTTTTAACCTATTTTTTTTTTAAGTTTTATTTAGTTTAATTCGACTTGTTTATTTCTATCACTTACGTTTATGGTATATTATAGATATTTTTACATGATACTAATGTATTTTAATTCTTTAACTCTAAATATGTAGGCAATAGTATATATATATATATTCACCGGGAAGCGATAAACAGGTAGGGGTCATAGAGCAGCTGAAAAATGGAAGGTAATCAGGTGTGATCCGAGGAAAGGGAGGGGGAGTTCCAATTAGCTGGATCAAGAGAACTATGAAGGAAAAACTTTTTCTAAGTGCTTATTAAGACGATCATCAGTGTGCGTATGTATATACGTGTTGTTACTTATTGTAAGGAAGTAAGTATGCCCGTGGTCTCCTATCTTCAATAATTTCTTTATCATACATTTTTTTAATTTACAATGGTTGTACATTTACTGCATCCAATTTTAAATTATTACATTGATCAACCACTCGAAAGAAAAAAAAAATCTAATACCCCTTTGTCCCCACTTTTTCTTCAAATTCTTGTTACACCTGCTGCAAATATTACAACTTCTTCATCTACTCTTCCATGTCTTTTTTTAAATCTTATATGTGGTCATCATGTCTCTATCAAAATATATGGCATCTTGTTTTCAGTCTTTCCTTATAGATTCATATTTGTTTAACTCTGGATCTTTCTTTAACCTATCAATGTGGTTTTTAGGTGTGGTCACCACACAACGCTCCATATTCCAGTTTTGACCTAACATACGCATGTTTTTGAATGCGTGTGTGTGTGTGTTTGACTGGGAATAACTGGCTCTTCAAATCCGTCACTAACTCACATCCTTTGAACCACTACCATCCTTTGAACACCTTCATTACCCACTCTACTAGCGGCAACTCTCCCACCAGCACTCAATACTAACCAACAATATGAGACGAAGAAGGTTCTAGGCTCCAAGGAAGCACAGGTAAGAAATGTGCGAGAGGTAATCACCATCAGCTGCACCAAGGTAACACCAGCACCAGCCAGAGCCACAACTGTGCTGTGGTGCGGGACGAGGTCCAGGAAAGAATGCAGCATCTTACTAGCCCAGTCTGAGAGGAGGGGGCGGCGCCCCTGGTGCAGACACCTCCCACCCCATGCTGACCCTGCGCCTGTGTGTGTGTTTATGTAAGTTATGCATAACATTGCTCTATCGGGAAGGTTATATACAACGAGAGGTGTATATCAGTGTGTATGCACCCAGATGTATCTATGTAGATACACCAAGAGGTGTATATTATACACACAATACGTTTATTTGACACCTCACAATGGGCCTATATATGAGAGATATTTATTTGTGTATGTACGTAGTGAGTGTTTTATATTAGATGAAGGGCAGTTTTTACTAGCACGTGAAACCTAGTATACTAACTGATGTCTGCGTTCTCAACTCTTCTGTTTACACAACGTGGGAAGCAAATAAATGACATTTGTCAAACTTGCAGAATAAGATTCTGGAATTTTTCCCCCTGAATAACTTTTAGATCACTTAAATGTGATAGACAGGGACTGACAGTGGCTGATAGTGACTGCATGTTGGGCCATCAGAAATAACCTACGATCCTTTTCATATATTATTATTATTATTATTATTAGTAGTAGTAGTAGTAGTAGTAGTTGTAGTAGTAGTAATAGTAGTAGTAATAGTTTTGTTAATGGGTAATATATGTAAGATATCCTTATGCAAACGAAATCATTATTCTTAAAATATACACAACCTCTTTTGACGCTGGCAATAATAATTAGTTATTGTGGAAATACTTACTTTAGGAAATATTAGCAAAAAGATTACCTTTTATGTGGTTTAAAATTTACCTAAGAGGGATCAAGGCATTCAAAAACATGAAGGATCTAGAGAGGACCAATCAACCATTAGTATTCACTCACCTGGCATCCCTGGCCAATCAGAGTCAGTCACGTGACACGCTGCTCCAATCACAGTCCTACACAGAGACCCGGCCATTACAACTTACACAGGAGTGAGAATTCCTCTGTGAATCTCGTTATATTATTAGTTTTTATGACATCATTAGCGACTTTAGGGGACAAGACAAACGTGCAGTGAAACTATTTCGACAACATGGAGCTATTTCCTAGGGTGCAAAGCTGTGTTGCCTGCGGAAACGTGTGCAGAGTCGACTTGAAGCAGGCAACGCAATATCGTGCACCACTTCGTGACTGCCATAGCACGTGCGTTCCTTCTTTACCAGTAAGTGTAAGTAACCACTGCAGAATAACTTGTTATTAAGTTACTCTAGGTTATTTTGAGTTGCTGTAGATTACATTAGGTTAGGTTAGGTAGATATATTTTCTCAAATAAAAAAGATAGCTATTTTGTATATATTTACTCATGGCAACATTTTATAAAAATCTCTTGCAAAACACATTATTAGTTTATATTAAAGTATAAATTATCACAACGCGGATAAGAACCTTATCTCCATAATTACCGCATTATTATTATTGTTTTTATCATTTTATTATTATTATTATTATTATTATATACTAATGCTGTGGCGCTTAACACTTAGGGTCATATTGGGGAATGAGAAGCATTCAGGTTTAAGCTAAGGCAGAGAAAGGTAGCTCCAATTCCATGGACCAAGAGCCTTTCACCGGCGTCAAAGTCCTTCCCTTGAAAGGAGGCGGAATATTAAAAGATTCACAGCATACTTTAAACCAAAGAACTTGTATTTAGTTTAGGGGCTTGTTTTTCAGTATGTAAATTCTCAAATATATTAGGTGGGTTGTGCAATGGACACATTTATATTTTAGGCCTATGGAGTAAACGTTTTCTTATTTTTAACACAGAGGAACCCAACCTAACCCAAACTAGCCTAACCTAGAATTTAACTCCTAATCTAAGTTAGGTTGAGATTTTTTCCTTTGGCTGCTAAAAAAAAAATTGCTATCCCAGAGTCCCAAAATGTGACTGTGTCCTTTGTAGAACCAACTTAATATTGGAGGATTTACATAATAACCTATCGAAAATCTCAATAAAGCACCTAAAGTAAATAATTACCACTAAAATAATATATATAAAACTGTAGAGTGGTATCCGTACAATTATGTTACCTAATGGAAAATGACCAAAGACATTACTAAATGGTTAATAAATATAAATTATAAAGAAAGACTGAAAATGCTCTTGTTGGTAAATAAGTGGAAATTCAATGATCACATAATTAAAACATTATCATTATTCAAGAAAATGAATAAATATTTAGCAAAATCAATAAGAAGCCATAATTGTAAACTAAGATGTAAACCATTGTGTAGATTGGTTGTATCATAAACAGTAATGTCTGTGCTCTGCCAAAGGCCAACATTCAGTAATAGCCTATTTTTAATATCAATTTTTAAAGGGGTGGACCGGTAAGCCATCGGAAGGCCTCGGTCAGACGACTGAAAGTTCCAATGGCAGGCCATCATGTGACTAAAACCCGCGTCAGGTAAGTAAATAACACTTTTCTTGTTTCTTTATCAATATTGTCTGACCTAACCTATTAGCCTAAACCAATGTGCTAGAACTACTGCAAATATTAATAAATTATATAACAAAGCTCCGTAAATGTGTTTATCGACGTTCATGTTAGTAGTGTGTTATAAAATCTACTCAGGTTTCTAACTGCATTCCTATGACATTCAGATTCATTATTTACTGCTCTCCTAATACTATTTTAATGTTTGACGTAGATAGATCAAGGTTATAGTCAGTATTTTACTTCAAGGTACTTTGACTAATTCATCAACCTTATCATGTACGAGTAATTCAGTGTGATATGGAATCCATGAGAATTTTATATTATTTCCTCAGTCGCTGATTTTACACTACTGTATACCTGGAGTTTGTGTGTATGAATCATGTCTATTCTTGCATGCTAGTCCAACATTGTCACTCTGCAACTCGAAAGAGAAAGGAAATGTGATTTTAGCACCTGCCCACGCCCATATACCCAAGACCATCTTCGGAAATGGCGGCACCTTACAGTTATGATGAATGCTCCTCAAGAAGCAATCCATCGTGAGTGAGATTTCCAAGTGGAGGTGTTGGATGGCGGAGTCATGAGAGGGGAAGCCCACCTCACTGTGTGTAAACACCACTGACGCTATCATGCGTATTAACACACGCCGAAAGGATGTTTATGGTACATATCAAGCTCTGGGAGAGGTGTTGATGGAGTCTTCTGACACCAGTGCTCATTGTAACGTACTGTTCATATGTACATTTTTCGGTGGTTGTTTTCTGGTAGGATTGATATTACCACAAGGAATACGTATCACTGACAGCCGAGATGATGTCCTAGACCTATGTTGTAATAACTCACATTTTTCTCTTTGTTATTACCATTGTTATAGTATTGTATAATAGATTTGATATTGTGTGAGCCGAGATTGAGGTGCTTGAAACTACCTTGCATAACGAGCAGTGGGCATGTCTACGTTTTGGCAAAATGCCAGGTGCAGCCTTCCACCCTCACATTGCTCAGAGGTCAGCATTTAGCAATTTCCTATCGACTAAGACATAAGTGGTTGCTCTGTCTCCATTAACAAAACTTCACATGCAAATTCCTTTTTAGCATTGGCACGTGTCTGCAGCCTTTATCCATAGCCTTCGAGGGGAAGGGGGTCACCATTCTGAACTTTGTTCTGGGTATCCATAAATCTTATATACTTTCATCATCTTACGTTATATTAGTATTGGACTTAATTTCTACACCGTGTCATTTTTTTCAAGTCTGAGAGCGGTGTCAGCACTAGGCATGAGTAAACTTATTGTGTTCTGTTTTTGAGACAACCTCTGTGGAGCAGTTTGGGACTAGATTATATTACTGAGTTAAAATCAACACACAATTGTTTAATTTCCCAATAAATTGAGGGCAGTGTCGATTTTTGTCAAGTTCGTGTTCAGTGTTATGGCTGGTACAGCCTAAATTATCAACAAAGTTTTTATTTAGGTTTTTGTGTACATAGTATACAAATATTTTTTTTACAATGTTTTTGATGAAGCATAAAAAGTACATTATGTAGATTTAGCCTAGGATAACCCAATAAAGTCAGTGTGACTTATTACAGATTTCAAGGTGAAGAGTAATATCCTGGCTGGGAGGGAGGCGAAGCCAACAGCACACCACCATTGTCTTATCACAGTCAGCCAATGTTTGCCCACACTTCCTCTTGCTGCACCTAACAAGACATTCTCTTCCTTTCTCTTACACCCACAATTTCTTGCAAAAAAAAAAAAATATAGATATATCCCCGATCATTATATTTTATAAAAATTTGTATTTGCCACAAATGTATACGCTGCATTGAGCGACTACTATAATTTTTAATGACGTTATAAAGATTTTTTCATACAGTATTTTAAAAATAGATACGCTGTGGTTACTATCATTTATATGATACCTTAAAAAACAGCGAGATAGCTTATGTTCTTATGTTAATATATTGGGCAGATATGTAAGTAAGTTTATTCAGGTGTACACAAATACAGTTACATAGATCATCATACATAGCAGCATATGTGTAGAAAACCGAGGATAACCCAAAAAAGTCAGACAGTGACTTATTTCCATTGTGGGTGGGAGTAGTTGGATTTGAGAAAAACTTGCCTAGTATGGGCCATCCGGCCTGCTGTAGTGTTCTTCCATTCTTATGTTAACACCCATCAATCACTCTGGATGGGTGTTAACTGCAGCAGATCAGTGGTCCCCCTTCCCTCGAAGTTGGGTGACCTTTGCATGGCGGGGTTGGGCGGGGGGCTGTTAATGTATTGTGATGGGCTGCCTTCAAGAGGGAGCTGGACAGATACTTAAATTCAGTACCGGATCAGCCGGGTTGTGGTTCGTACGTTAGACTACGTGCGGCCAGCAGTAACAGCCTAGTTGATCAGGCCCTGATCCACCGGGAGGCCTGGTCATGGACCGAGCCGCAGGGGCGTTTACCCCCGGAATACCCTCCAGGTAGGGCGACCACTGTCTCCCTAGCATTATCCATGGACGAAGAGCCCAGTCCACATTATCCATGACTAATACTAATAATAAACTTGTCACCTTAGTCCCGCCTCCTACTCTCTGCAATAACTGATGTCCCTCGAATTCATCTGTACCTCACCTTTGATATTTAACCTGTCTTTCTACAAGACAGGTAATTTACACATGGCACTATATGAAAATTTGTGTAGCTGTATTTGTGTGTACCTGTACCTAAATAGACTTACTAACCGTTGACATCCATATTGGCTAATTTACTTCTAAACTAAATAAGAAAAACTGGCAATACGTTTTCTTTTAAGAGTCATAGAAAATGAAGTGTGGTGTTATTAGAGGAGGAACCTTGCCTTCGAGTGATTGTACGAATTTTTTGCCAAAAAAAAAGCAATTTTTGGGTTACTGGAGTCGGAGTCGGTAAAAATGTACCGACTCTGACTCCGACTCCAGTAACCCAAGAAGCATATCTCTCTCAGTTGTAAGTTATTTAAAATGAACAAAGATTTTATTTGGATTATTTATCCGCAGGGTTAGTAACCCTGGATAACCTAATATGTCTGGCTTATTTCCGTTGGGATCCTTTGGTCCTCTTCCCCAGGATACGACTCACAGCAGTCTGCTAAATCCCAGATACCTACTCACTGCTACGTAAACAAAAGCAGCAGGTATGAGGGAGCATGCCCAACGTTTCTCTTGTGTCGGGATAGAACCCAGGTCTTTCAAATGTGAGCCGAAGGCGCTACCATATGTGCTATCTATACAACGATTCTCTTGTTACTTACAATAAATTATTTAAGCTTGTTTTTAAAAATCAGTAATGGCAGCAGTTCACTACAACCTTAAGGTTCATCATGTAGGTCAAGATGCATAAAAGAGAGTGACTAAGTATTACATAGAATGCACCACGAGTAGTGGTATTACAGTATTACATAGAATGTACCACGAGTAGTGGTATTACAGTATTACACAAATGCACCACGGGTAGTGGTATTATTACAATCAAAACTAAGCGCTAAACCCGCAAGGGTCATACAGCGCTTGTGTACCACGAGTAGGCAACGAGCAATGGTGAACTTATGAAATATGGAACGTGCCCTAAACTTCATTTCTAGTAGATGAAAGTACATGTATCATGTGTCGATACGATCTATATTACAGTAGCTGTCGTATATCTTTTCACTCACCTTTTTTTTTTTTTGACATGGATGATAATATGTAGTCTACCAGAGACTCTTTGAATAATAAACGCTTACCGTTTGTTTTGACCAGTTTTACTTATAAGATTACCTGAAAGATAAATATAACGTTTTATACTGCTTACCTGAAGGAATACATATACAGTGTGCACCGCTCCACGCCGAAAATATACTGAACATTTATGGCGTGTTTGACCAATACTCACATGACTGAGGGTAGTGCCATGGCTAATGGAGCCTCGTCCGCGGCTCCACTTACAAACCTCTCTATTTGTAGTAGTGAAAATATCTGGACAGTTAGGAAGGAGCAGACACAACCTTCACTTTACAATACACAGTCAAGGGTACGTTGATGTAGACTCATTTTATTAATTCCTTTATTAGGTTTAAAAGCTATCGACTGAATGTGGGTCATGAAAGCTGCACGTTACATGTACGCAGTCAAGAATACATTATTCCCTAAAATAGGTAATTAAGAAAATTCGGTATGGATAAACTAAGAAATGTATACCTTTTGGGTTATAAATTTTCAGTATGAATAAACTGAGATTTATACTTCTTGATGTATATTTATATACTGAGAGAGATACCTCGTTGTATATACCCAGTGCGTGGTTAACACTAACAATATATCGTAGTATTGAAGGCACTGTCATGAGAACTGAATATACTCATTATCATCCGTGTATTAGAGGTGACCCGTAGCTAAATGGTATAGTTAAACTCAGACCATATATGGCCACACCCTCTGATAATTCACAAGCCAAGTAAAATAAGTATATTAGCCATAGTCAGGACCACTTCCTGGAACGTCACTATTTCGGGGGCCCTCTATAACACAAGCTCAAGCCGTTTAATACTAATACCAGGAGGATCGTGTGGATTGTTATACATAAGGAGGGGGGGGGTCAAATTTTGACTGCTAATACCGTTGGGATATTACGATATTAGTTCCAATATCACCCATTCTGGCATTATGTAAACACTTTCCTTGCTCTCTCCGTCACTTTGTCTCAGTTTGTAAAGTTGACAACATAGCCTCGTCGACCCAGGAGGGAGAGACATAGCCTCGTCGACCCAGGAGGGAGAGACATAGCCTCGTCGACCCAGGAGGGAGAGACATAGCCTCGTCGACCCAGGAGGGAGAGACATAGCCTCGTCGACCCAGGAGGGAGAGAGAACAAGCTTCAGTATCGCTGAACCTCTGGCTATATTTTGTACTGGGGTTAAAAATTGAAAATTCCAAGCAAATGAACTTACGGAATGGATACAGTAAAGAGTAACGACGCCGGCAGGTATTCACGATATGTATATGTTTGTGAGAATATCTTTGATCTAAGAATGGTGCTCGTGCACTGTTAATCACATAGGGATGGGGAAAAGGTGTGTTATGTAAATGTAGTTATATGAGCAGTTATATAATTTGTTGAGTTTTCAGCACTATTCTATCCCAGTTATTTATTACTGTATTTATGAATAAATGTTTTCTGGTGTGCTTTCTGTACTGCTGTTGTCCTAAATTTTAAATTATTGTTGCTTGTCCTCACCTGGAGGCTACCTGGTAAAATCTTCCGTATGTTTTTCCTCACCTCGGTTGCCTATTCTGTTATTTTATATACGTTGTGACTTCTTTTCCGTTTTACAATCCAAATATATTTTTTAATTTATTCCTAAGAATATTTCTGCAGGATCTTAGAGTAAATTTGAATTCCTACGTTGCGTAATACTTTTGCGTCATCTGTATACGGTATTGATATTTATTCTGTCTGGAAAGTCATTGATATAAATTAGAAACATTGTGAGAACAGATACTGGTTGTCGGGGAGGCCCGCTAGTGAGCTCGTCCTATCAGGATATTGTTTCAATGCTGTGATCTTACCCTCTTCAAGCCTGTACTCATAATGCAGGTCGTTAATCTCAGTGGCTAGCCTGGTAGTAAATATTTGGAGCTCCAGCTTTCTTATTATATTTGAGTGTTGCGTTGTTTATTCGTGTTTAGCGTTTCTTGCGAAAATAAAGTATGGTTGCATAGTGGTACTGTACATTCTAATAATGACCTCCTGCAGCATGTTAGTATTATCTTGCAGCGTTTTTTTGCACTGCTTCTTCTGTATCCTTTATTTCATCTATGTATCATCTCCTCTGGCAGGTCATTTATGTATATCAAAAACAACACGGTATACCAGGTATACTCCAGGACCGAGAATTGATCCTTGGGAACTTCGCTTGTTCTTACAATCCCGGCATTCTTCTCTCACTTTGTGAATGCTTGTTGGTGTTAGTTTATTCGTCAGGGAAAAAATTAAGTAACACTTGTCTTTGCCATGACTCGTTCATCAGTGCCGGCATTGTGACGTCCATCTCAGCAGGGATTGTCTAGTAGTCCACTATGGATTCAGTAGCTACATGAAAGATTAAATATTTTACGTTAAGAAGGGAGAAAGGAAGGAAAGGGTGGTAAGGGAGGAATGGAGGGGTGAAGATAGGAGAGACTGAAGGAGTGGGACATATAGGCAAGAAATGTATGAGGGACGCTTTAGAGAGAAGGATGGGGCAGAGAAGATAAAAAGGTAAGGATCGTAGAAGATAAAATGGAACGTAAAGGAAAGGTAGAAGAAAAAAGTGTGGGATGGGCTAAGAAGAATGAAGGAAAGTAATACGACTGGGAGGAAAGACACATACTAATCATTTAACCCCAACGATTTTGATGAACTAGAAAATCATACCAGACTTAATTAAAGAGTACTCAAACATGGCTAAAATTAGTCCCGATATTGTTAGGGATCACAACGCACTTTGTTATCTTTTGTGCTTAATTTGTAAAGTCTTAACATTATTTATAAGTCTTAACATTATTTATATTCGCGAATATGTTATAATTAAGTTCTGCTTTAACGAGATATGGAGTAAGGGACGATGATGTATGACGAGCCTTAATTATGGAGTGATTTGGAGGACCAAGTTGAGAGAGAGATGTGGGGGTCCAAGGCAGCCTCCGCCTTCTGCTTATTCTACTCTTGACTTTTGGACGACGACTACAACTTATTATTACATTAAGGAAAGCACTACATCCGCAGGGATCATATGATAGGAGGTAGGTGAGATTCAAGGAAGAGCGGGGGGGGGGGTAGCTTGAATTTTTTGGATTATAAGCAATTCCTTCACAAGCATCAAGTTGCCCTTGTTTGAAGGGATGTCTTCGTGTTCGAAGTCTGACTTGTACGGGTTTGGTGCTTCTCGGTGAAAATGATAACTTACCCTGGCTCACTGAAAGTCAGTATTACACCATAGCAATGCCTCCTGAGAGTTTAGTAATGAACATTTTTTTACTGTATAGCGAGCTAAGTAAACTTGCTCAACTGTTCCAATATCTGTCTCAGCAGCCACTACTGTTACTGACAAAACCACCACTACCACTATCATTAGTACCACCATCGCTGTCAAAACCACCACTACCACTATCATTAGTACCACCATCGCTGTCAAAACCACCACTAACACCCCTGGCCTGCTGCTGGCACCATCACAACTACTGCCAACACCCAGTGTGTACCATACTTTCAAAAAACGTAAATATTTATTGAGGGATGAAACTGTAATGTAGGGTGGTGCGTGGATCCCAAGCTGGCCTGAAGCACAGGAGAAACTTTGTGATTAAATTGAAACTAGGAAACTATATTACAGTTTTCCAAGTAGTTTCGTATATTATGTAAGTTAAATGTAGTCCATTCTGGGAGTCGCCGCCCCCGCGCCCTGGTCCTCGACCAGGCCTCTGGTTAATGTACAGTGTTGTGTATACTCTTACTTCTCTTTAGCGGAATGGAGAAAAGTTTTTTTAAGCAACCAGTCTAAAACACTTGATCATGATAGATTATTATAATCGTGTGGAAGCTCTAAACCCTTTAGGTCAAACATCACTTCGGAGATGGGAGGTACTCAGATTTGATCCAAGGGAAGGATAGCTCCAATTCCTATTGGATCAAGAGTCCTTCACCAGAATCAGAACTTATGATGTCCAGGAGAAATAATACAACAATTGTATAGTTGCACCGTAGGTCCAAGTTTTCACAGTATTATGTAAATACAAAAAAATACATGTTTACCTGATAACATTATATAACAATAGATTATTATTTGGTCTGTATACATTCTTCTTATCACAATCGTCACTACTCACATCAAGAGAATCTGACAAATTGCAGGGTGTCAATCTTTGTCCTCGAAGACATGATCGTTTGTTTGAAATAAACATATGTGTAGTACTAAGATATATATTGAGATGTTTTGCTCGGGGAGACTTTTGAAAAATCCTCCAGAGAGATACGTCTCCTCAATAAATATCACAGTGCTATACATATCTCTTGTCTCACACTTTTCGGTATTTGATTAAAAAATATATTATATATAATGATATGGTATTAGACAAATAAAAATTTGTAGGATTCTTTCTTGCCACGTTCTTAGGAATGGTTTTAGTATGAGTAGAACCTATTTAACATGAGCTAGTATTCCAACCGCAGTGTGAGCTCTGTTCTTATGTTCTTCAATGCGAGGAGACCTGGAGAGCCATGTGCATCAGTAACTTGTATAACATTTTGGAAGTATACTTGGAGCTGCTGTGGTTGTAGGTGAAGGATAGTTTCTTGAGGTGCAGAGGACCCAAGTTACCTCAGGCATCTTGCAAGCCTACGTACCTCTCCAGATCTCACTGCGTAGGAACCTCTTAAGCGTATCCTATGACGCCACATGCCACACGACCTCCGGCGTTGCCAGTCTTAAGACTGTCTTCATTGCCACCCTTGCCGAGGTCATCCACGCCAGCGTGAACAACCACAGCACGACCCACAACTGACCTGAGACCCGTCAAAGCCACCAGAGGGTCTGTGATGTTGACGAAGGCGACGCCAGACTCGTCAGCCTCGATGTTGCCCAAGTCACCCAGATGACGATTAAAGTTCTCGGGGGCCCCATGCTGTTTCTGTAAACAAATATTAGTTGTAGAATATGAAACACTTTAAAACAGTGTGTAATATATATATATATATATATATATACGTATATATATAAGCTTTTTTATCAAATGAAACATTGTCATACATTGTCTCATTTCGTTCCAACTTGCAATTATTCAGAGTACAAATATGAGGTATGCTAATTGTAATGCTTGGCTGTGATATCTAACTCATGCTGTACTGAATGCTGGGGGACACGTTGACTTACCCCGAAGGGGTTGTAGTGTCCGCCTGCGGTGCCGCAGCCGCCGGAGAGATCGCCGAACTGGTGGATGTGGAAGCCATGGAGGCCGCTAGTGAGGTTCGTGATGGAGCCCTCGATGCGGGTGGTACCCGCGGGAGGGTCTTCCTGCGTCAGTACCAGAGTGCCTTCAGCCTCACCTCTCAGCACCACAACCGCCCGCCTAGGTTCTGCAGGTTTCTGCAGGAAGCCACCACATCAGTGTTAGAGACCGAGACGTGATTGCCGGACAGAGGATAGAGCGTCTGTCAGGCCCTGCGCTCAAAGCCCCAGTGATCCACAGGGATTTAACGCTTCGTGAAATACAATACAAAGTACAAAATACAGTTGGGCTAATTTTTAGGGGGCCAGTGTCACTCATGTTATGGTGCGTTAAACACTGGAGGCTCGCTCCTCCTTCCGGAGAGTTCATCCCCCACTTTCCCATGACCTCCCAGGCAGGAGTCGCGAGTGTCACCAGCAGGCCGCGGAGGGTGCTAACATTTGGTAAAATCTAAAGTTAAGTTGCCGTTGGATGAGTGCAAGTATCCAGGGAACATGAATCATAATATCACTGGTATACAGTACCGACAAGTTGAAGACTTAGACACATGTGCAACA
The DNA here is from genome assembly GCA_009830355.1 of Cherax destructor. Lineage (NCBI taxonomy): Eukaryota > Metazoa > Arthropoda > Malacostraca > Decapoda > Parastacidae > Cherax > Cherax destructor. The sequence continues at coordinate 415,828 of WNWK01000560.1, read as the reverse complement.
TCTGGGTATCTTCATTGTCTAGACGTTTCGCCAAGCAGTGGCTTTATCAGTGCAATACGGACAAAAACTGAAAACTAAAGAAGAGGATGCAATCAGTCCCTCGCCTAGCGGAATTATGCAGTAGGTGTTAAGTATCGTAGTCTTGGTGACTGAATCATCAAAACTACGGTAGTGAACATCTGCTGCTGGGCTGAGGGACTGATTGCCTCTTCTTCAGTCTTCCGTGTTTATCCCTGCACTGTATTGATCAAGTCACTGGTTGGCGAAACGTCTGCAAAATAAAGATACCCAAATTTTGCAAATGTGTTTAATTCTTCAACTACATGAATATAAGGGAAAGTATATGAATATAAGGAAGTATGCAGGGAACTATATGAATGTTAGGAAATATACTGGGAATGTTATGAATGTAAGAGATTTAGATTTAGATTTTGCCCCCGAAGTGGCTAGTTTATTGTGCACCCCATATCTATCCTGTGGACGGTAGCGCAAGAGCATATGGATACACAAAAGGCCTAGGAACTAGGCCCCAAGAAGGTTAACAGATGTACATTTTGATTTATATCTACAGTTCACTTATCTGTTACAAGCAAATTTAGGAAATTTGCTTAGTATAACTGGTATGTAAGAAAGTGATAGCCAATATCCTAAAAAAAACAGGGAAGGGCACAAGGTAGATGGGCAATGAAGGGCACGGGGTAGCTGAGCAAGGTAGTACAGGGGTAGCTGGGCAAGGGAATTCACGGGGTTGCTGGGCAAGGAAGGGTACAGGGTAGGTGGGCAAGGAAAGGTACGTCTGGGATACGCTGTAATAATGGGTTGGAAGAACACGATAATTATTATGGGGTGGTTTCGAGGACACGTCTAAGAGATGATGTAGAGGGCACGATGTTGCTGACAGGGTACGTATGGACACGGGGGGAAAATGGGGAGGCCAGGGTAAGGACACGGGGTGAAAGCAGGTTTAACGAGGTAAGATAATCCAAGTAACCCTCACCATTCTTTGTCTTCACACGTGAGGCTCCTAATATAACAAACGAGTAATTTCTTCCTACAACCGGTGTCTTAAGGAAACATGTCCTAATGTTTCCACCCGTTCCGGGGATGGAATCCCAGACCTCAGTGTGTGAGCTGAGTGCTCTAGCAATTGAGCTACGGGTCTATATATCTATCATATTAGAAGAGGGCAACCACAAACTGCTGTTATACCCAAGCTTGTTCACTAATACCAGTATTAGTGAGTAATCTTTTTTGCAAGGGCAAGTTTCAGGGGTGATGCCGACCACACTAGACCTGGACAAGGGTTAAGCCAGATAGGGAGACAGAAGGGCCAAGACACGAAGGCACAGCAGGAGAGTGACCTACCTGGTTAGGTGGGTACAGGTTGACTTGGATGACATTTGAGGTGTCGGCTCTGGTGTTGAGGGAGGCTGAGTCGGGGGCTGTGTTAATGTAGAGGACAGACGGGTAGGAGTTGTCGAAGACCACCTGACGTTCCTCCCTGAGGCCAGTGGTCGCCCACACTCCCACACTCACCATACACAACACTAACAATGGTGTCAACCTGGTGAAGGAAAGGCCAATTGTAATATATCAGTGACTAAATTATTATTATATATTTTTTCTAATAAATACATCATGCTAATCATCATTATCATCAGCTGTCATCATCATGACGTAAAGAAAAAGGGTAATCTATTATTTCTTTATGAATTGTGTGATTGGTTTAGTTGTTAAGGTCTTTAGTTTCCACAGGAGGAGCCCACAGGATGGATATAGGGTGCATAATAGATATTAAACTAAACACTGGAGGGGCGCATGGGGCGCCATCTGTTGGGTAGATTCTTTATATTTATTATGTTTCGCCGTACGATATCTTATTCGTTCTTAGGAGTTTCTTTTCCTAAGAATGTCAGTCAGTCAGTTACGTCATCCACGCTTGCCAGTCAGCTAACTTGAGTAAGTATCGAACAGTGTTTGGGAGCGTATATATGGTGTGTTGGTATGTTCCATTATTCTGTGTGTTGTAGGTTCCAAGTGGCATTCCTTAATTCACTTATTAAGTGTTGTCTAATACCTTGTTTAACTTTGTGTATTTTTTTTATTAACACATCGGCCGATTCCCACCAAGGCAGGGTGGCCCGAAAAAGAAAAACTTTCATCATCATTCACTCCATCACTGTCTTGCCAGAGGGGTGCTTTACACTACAGTTATAAAACTGCAACATTAACACCCCTCCTTTGTGTATTTAACTTCCTATTTTCTGTTGTTACAGTCTTCAGTTGGTGGCCTGGTCACCCAGGGTTGAGAAGAACGTGCCTAGTATGGGTCAGTAGACCTACTGCAGTACCCAGCTTTTCTTATGTTCTTACTAAGAGAGCTGGCTTGGTAGTGATATTTTTTTTGTATGTACCGGCTTTGTGTACTTGCTGACGTATTCATCGTCAGAAAAGTTAAACTCTTGTCGCCACTTTGGTACTGTTGACACCAAGAAAGTAGCACCAACCTCCTGGCCAACTATATCTCTCGCACATCCTTATTCACCTTTTCTGTCGCCTGACACCACACACATTTCAGTGACATTTGCCGTGTATTATTTATTACAGCCGTCACTGACTTGGTGTGTGGAGGTAGCCCTAATGTTAAGTATAGTGGTGTATTCACCATTACTCTCAGGCTGGTACCCACAAAGTGGTTTTAAGACAAGTGGACAAAGATAAAGACATTACACACACACACAACCAGCACATATAAAAGAGAGGAGCTTACGACGACGTTTCGGCCCGACTTGGACCATTTACAAAGTCACACTAACACTAACACACATTGTTATTAGGAAACAGTTTCGGTTCTGGGACCTAGAAGTGATCAAGGTCCCAGGATCGAAACATTTTCTAATAAATATGTGTTAGTGTTTGCTTACATGTCTTTTTAAAGCACCATTACTCTGGCCACACAGGCTGGCTGTAGCCAGAAATAGCTGCCTTCTTACCTCATCTACCCATTCTCCCTCCTCTCCTTCATAACCTACCCACACTCACTCCCCCCTTAACTCCCCAGCTCAAATTCTCTTATTTTCCCCCTCTCTTTTACTCGCCTCGCCTTTTCCTTCGTTCCTCCCTCTCTCCGGTCCTCTCCCCGGTCCACTCCCCGGTCCTCTCCCCGGTCCTCTCCCCCTCTTTCCTCTCCTCGTTCACCTTCCTCGTGAACAGGTTTGTGTGTACACTGAGTTCTATATATGGAAATGTTGGGTTACTTTCACCGGGTGAATGGCAGCAGGTACAGTATTACATGATCACTGCACCTGTGTCCTCGGTCTCCCGTTCCTCCCAGCCTTCACCAACATCAAGATTTTATTTCTTTGCAAAGGTTACAGAGTGTAATTACAGTTTTCATTTGTTAAGTACAAAGAAAGCCACTATCATACTCGCCAATTGTATTGCTGAATGAATACTGGGTCGTTATCAACAGTGAGTGATAATACTGGGTCGTTATCAACAGTGAGTGATAATACTGGGTCGTTATCAACAGTGAGTGATAATACTGGGTCGTTATCAACAGTGAGTAATAATACTGGGTCGTTATCAACAGTGAGTGGTGGAGATCTCGACCCGATCTTTACCGACGGAAAGAGAAAGTTAGAGAGTGGTGTTGCTGGATCAATATTTCTATTTGATTATAATAATAATGGATCAATATTTAACTACAGTTTGAAACCAAAAAATTGACCGCCCTCATGAGAAGTTGGTAAGAGTCCAGGACTGGGAGTACGCATCATGAGGTGGTAAGAGTCCAGGACTGGGAGTACGCATCATGATTCAACCCTGACGGAGTTAGGTGTAGTTAAATTGTCCACTGAAGGTGAAATAAGAGAAGAGGAAATACCATTTTTTTCGGATTTAAAGTCAATCTGGTTCAGTTTAAATTCAGAAATATCACTAACAACGTAAAGGATATAACATATTTCCCCAAAATACTTGTAATAATATTTACAAAACTATGAGAGCAAATACAAAAATGTATAATAATAAATAATAAGGACTATTAGTAACAATAAGTATGATAATAATATTTTTAGTTAGATGTGCTCCAATTCCTTGAATCGAGCCTGAATTCCTTCCATTGCCCCCAGGCGCTGTATGACCCCGACGGGTTTTAGCGCTCCTCCCAATGAATGCAATAATAATATTAACTGGATAACAACAATAAAAATGTTCAGTATAACACTGATTCCTCAACTCCTTGATTAAAACATTTTAAATTAGTCATTGTTATACGCGGCTAGCTGTATGACCCTTGTGGTTTGGCGCTTCTTTTAATTATAATAATAATATACGCGGCTATTTTTTTTTTTAACGTCACATGTACGTCCGTCGTGGTGGTGTCAGCTGGTTCTGAGTGGACAAGGCCCGGGGTTCAAGGATATCAAACACACACACACACACACACACACACACACACACACACACATACACACACACACACATACACACACACACACACATACACACACACACACACACACACACACACACACACACACACACACGTATGTTAGCTTAACTGCCTCACCATTTTTCTTGAGGCAAGGCAAACCACTGTTTGAGAAATTCGACCATACTAATGATTTTAGGAGGAAAGACTTGTTGACAGGTCTGAGGTAATTGGAGAACTCTGTCTCAGCAGACGTTTGTAGGAGGAACCTGGGAATAGTGCTATATTAACTTCAAAAATCAGCCTGACAAAGGAGGTGTGATAGTCCAGTGACCAACTACTGACTAACTTACACTGGTTGTCTTTGTTCACCCATCAGTATAAAATGGGTACCTGGGTGTTAGTCGACTGGTGTGGGTTGCATCCTGGGACAAAACTGACCTAATTTTCCCGAAATGCTCTGCATAAGAAGCGGCTTTATATATAGTAGTATGTCATTGATGTCAGCTAGGCCTGTATACCTTGTACATGTACTTGTAGAAATAGATATATATTATGGAACATCTGGTGAAGTAAAGACTGCTTTGATTTAAGTAGTAGTAATAATGGTAGAATTACCGACAAAATGTTACCTAAATGGAAACAGATGCTACTAATATGACATTTTATTGTGGCAACGTTTTGCAGGAGCTTTGTCAAACAGTTACCAAGGCCGCTGACAAAAGCTCCTGGAGAGCGAAACGTTGCCACAATAAAATGTCACGGCTGCATCTGTGTCCATGTACCTAACATTAGGTCTGTGTTGTGTGGGAGGGACCGGAGGTTGTATATAGGCCTGCACAGGCAGAGGGAAGATACAACTGGAATTCCAGAAGTTGACCAGGAACTACAAGCAGGGACGTTGACCCCTGGAACTCTCTCCAGGTAGAGAAGATCCGGGTCGAATTCTGGCAAGAACGAGAGGTGTTTAGGAGTGTACTGGGGCAACACCTAAAAAAAAGGGGACCCAGAGAAAAAAAAGTGACACTGCTTAATCTTGCTGAGTTATCCTGGGTTATTAACCCACCGGGGTTACTAATCCGAACAAATTCTTCCATTTTAAGCTGATCAAGATGGCATATTGAAGGCGCAACTGGTCTTAGGGAGTGAAGCCGTACCTTCACCCTGGCCAGTCAACATACAGCAAGTACCCTTTGAATTATAATTACCTTCAACCCCACCAGTGTAATATAGTGCTACCTATAGCTCAGTGGTAGCGCTTTCGGTTTATAACTGAAAGATTGTGTTCAAACTGGGGAAAATCGAGACGCTTAGGCAAGGCACTGTACATCCGCTCCTCCTCCTCATCAAACAAACAAAAAACAGGACCAAATTATTCAAGTGGAATTAAGCCACACTGCTTGCCTTTCTCGCATTACCCGCCCAAGTTAATACGAAGAAAGTTTACTTAGGCTACTTAACTTATATTTTGCTTCCCATGTCCCCCATCAGTATTACTACAGCACAGTCCTCCCTCAGTATTATTACAGCACAGTCCTCCCTCAGTATTACTACAGCACAGTCCTCCCTCAGTATTACTACAGCACAGTCCTCCCTCAATATTACTACAGCACAGTCCTCCCTCAGTATAACACAAAAGCCCTCCCACAAAATTACAAAATCCCCTTTACTACAACACAAAGGAACTCATGTACATTGCCACCTCCCTTGGTCAGACCTGGCCAGTGAACGCTTAATATCCATAATGCGTGCCAGTTGACACGGTTATAACCCTCAGGATGTATTGACTCTTTGGTAAACACAGGCACGTGTGACTGTACCCCCACGTGTATAGGAAGTAAACGTTATAAATTTTCACACAGACTGAAAGCGAATTCAGGCCAGTCGGTTGAAAGTTAAGAGGCCGACACAAGAGTTGAACCCTCCCTCCTCTCTGATTCAAATAACTGCATACGCGCAATAAGGGCTGTGCAGAGGAGCTATCGCTTAACCGCTGCAACCACACACACACACACACACACACATGTCCTACGAGGAGAGGTTAAGGGAAATCGACCTGACGACACTGGAGGACAGGAGAGATAGGGGGGACATGATAACAACATATAAGATACTGAGAGGAATTGACAAAGTGGACAGAGACAGAATGTTCCAGAGATGGGACACAGCAACAAGGGGACACAGTTGGAAGTTGAAGACTCAGATGAATCACAGGGATGTTAGGAAGTATTTCTTCAGTCACAGAGTGATCGGGAAGTGGAATAGTTTAGGAAGTGATGTAGTGGAGGCAGGCTCCATACATAGCTTTAAGAAGAGGTATGATAAAGCTCATGGCGCAGGGAGAGTGACCCAGTAGCGGCCAGTGAAGAGGCGGGGCCAGGAGCTGTGAATCGACCCCTGCAACCACAACTAGGTGAGTACACACCTTAAGGAGTGAGGGGCATGTTTATCCAGCACACGAAGGTAACTCAGGGTACGTGGCCGGACCCTTCATCTCAAGGTCATGTCAGCCCCCCAGGCTCCAACTTGTGACACTGAAGAATACCCCTGCCCCACCACCTAGCAGCTCTTAGGTACCCTCGCCACCTAGCTTCTCTCAGGTGCACTTCTCGCCACCTTACCTGGCCACTTAGGGTACGGTAAGTTACCTTAAGTTGTACAAAATACTGAAAGTGTGTAAATAAGACACAGGTTATGACACTTTATAGATGTTTCGTCCACCAAAGACTATCAATTCATCAGGTGATAAAGTCCCCCAGTGGGCGAAAAGGTTTCATAAAAAAAGCCATAACCCACAAAACGTTTCTTATTTACACGAGACACACATTGTGTATCTAAAAAATCTATACCACGAAGATATGTTAATAACACTAAGCTTACACAGTCTAGAATGAGATAGAATTAGGGAAAATAATGTCACAACGAACAATAACTGATACAATAAAACAACAATTAAAGAGAGTTCTGCATATTTCGGCTTCACACAGAGGCCCTCTTCAGCGTACTAAAAAGTATGAGGGGCGTGGAGGAAAAGGAGTATTTTGCTGGTTAGGAAGGATAGGAATGTTTGTCTTGGCACGGATCCCGGTCATATGACCATCGACAAAGGTGACTCAACCAAGACTTCTCTAGCATGTTGTGTGTTTTTACCTGTTTGCTCCACCTTTATGGAATGGCATATATGAAGTGAACGAGAATTGTGTATCAGTGAATATTTAAGTTAATTCAGCGGGAGGAATTGTTTGCTTTGCCAACGATTTGTATGTCTATGCATGTCATCTTCGACGAGTCTGCAGAACTGTGTTTCTTTGTAGACGGATTCGTACAAATATTTGCCTGTTTACCTCTTCTGTGAGTATATTTATTTTGGCTTTAAGCCTGTGCTGCCCCATCGACGTCCTCATAACTTCCAGACTGTTATTTAAGCTACAGTTTTAAAGCGAGAGATGATTACTGTGGCCTTTACAAGAAAACATGTTTTCTTGAAATATTTCTACATTATTCTTATTCTTCTCCATGATTATCATATATCACTTTTAAATGTTTTTGACAATATTTAAGAAGTGACTTTGTGACTTGTCAGGTCAAGAAATTAGTATTATCTTTATACTTTCACTCGATGATTTATCAGTCGGCAAGATCACTCATTATAAATCGTTTATATGATAAATTTTGTTTTTGTTTTAAAAATTTATTTGATTCGTAATTAATGGAACTAAATCGAGGGTCAATGTTATTTAAAAATATATATATGTACATTGAGGTTGTGTGGGTTGCGAGGATACAGAAATTAATGATTTTTTCTTTAGAGCCAAGCTGGTACTGGCACGGTAACGCCGCCAGTGGAAATAAGCCACAGTGACTGACTGACTTGGAATATCCTGGGTTACTAACCTTCTGGGTTAATAATCCGAATATAATCTTCTAGAGCTAGATGGAAGAATGTCGTAGAGTTAGCGTAGACCCCGTCACAAACACTGGTAACAGTTACCACAAACTGAAGATGAAACTAGTCCTGACCTTGACTGTGTCCTCTTCAATTGACCTGACCTTGACTGTCTCCTCTTCACTTGACCTAACACCTGGCTGTTTCCTCTTCACCTGACCTAACCCTCCTGCCTGGTCTTCGTTTGGCCTGACTTTCCTTGGCTATCTCTTTTTCAGCCGACGTGACCTTGGCTGGTGCCTAACCTGTCTTCACTTGACACCTGCAGCGTCGACCCTCACCATTTAAAAAGCTATAAGTCATGTTGGCGAGGAAGTCCAGACCTTTCCTGATTAAAATTATGGCAAAGCACTAAACTCACAGGGGTCATACAGCGCCTGGAGGAAGGGGGGGAGGGTAATCAGGTTTGATCTGAGGTAAAAGAACAAGGGTTGCTCCGGTTCATTGAATCTCAGCTGATACACCATAGTGATGTGAGTTAACACTTATGTATAACCTATTTTTTTGCGTTGTATTCCTAATTACATGGTTTTTTTTTTCTTCGTTAAATGAATTTATTGCATATCAAGTCTATTTTATCATGTTTTACCTTCTTAAAAAAAACACCTTAATTTGAGATATACTATGTTCCAAACTTAATTATAATTTTATAATTATGATTATGATTATAATTTTAAAGTCTAGTAAAAATTATTTTTTAGCTTGATATTCGTGAGTGCAGTGTTGTCTTAGGAAGCTCTACCCACAAGATTCCCGTCTCTTCAGCTGCAGAACAGTGGGGGAACCTCACTACCTGTTGAACCTGTCTGAAGTCACTTGTAGTGTTCGAATTGAGGGAATAGCAAACATGACTCATGGTTCGATATGAAGGTGTCTTTTGAGAGGTGTTCATAGTGAACCAGTTAAGTGTTGATAATGATTTTGAATGTTCGCAGTCACGTGTGTTGGTCATGGTGCTGACAGTCACGTGTGTTGGTCATGGTGCTGACAGTCACGTGTGTTGGTCATGGTGCTGACAGTCACGTGTGTTGGTCATGGTGCTGACAGTCACGTGTGTTGGTCATGGTGCTGACAGTCACGTGTGTTGGTCATGGTGCTGACAGTCACGTGTGTTGGTCATGGTGCTGACAGTCACGTGTGTTGGTCATGGTGCTGACAGTCACGTGTGTTGGTCATGGTGCTGACAGTCACTGTGTTGGTCATGGTGCTGACAGTCCGTGTGTGGTCATGGTGCTGACAGTCACGTGTGTTGGTCATGGTGCTGACAGTCACGTGTGTTGGTCATGGTGCTGACAGTCACGTGTGTTGGTCATGGTGCTGACAGTCACGTGTGTTGGTCATGGTGCTGACAGTCACGTGTGTTGGTCATGGTGCTGACAGTCACGTGTGTTGGTCATGGTGCTGACAGTCACGTGTGTTGGTCATGGTGTTAACAGTCACGTGTGTTGGTCATGGCGTTGACAGTCACGTGTGTTGGTCATGGTGTTGACAGTCACGTGTGTTGGTCATGGCGTTGACAGTCACGTGTGTTGGTCATGGCGTTGACAGTCACGTGTGTTGGTCATGGTGTTGACAGCCACATGTGTTGGCCATGGTGCTGACAGCCACATGTATTGGCCATGGTGCTGACAATCACTGGTGTTAAGATGGTAGTAGTATTTAGAGAAGCCAGTAAAGCGTGCTTCACGGTAGTGGCAGCAGACAGCAGTCAGAAATGTTCACTATGGGATTTAGAGAGAAAACATTGTAGGTAGTGAAAGAAAGAATCAGTTCTCAAAAGAAAAAGTTTATTTCATAGCTTAAAAAAAAAAGTTGAGAACGCTACGTTGCTGCTATAAAAACAACGTTGATTTTCTTTATTGTAATCGTTTATAAAGTCTTTTACGTAATGGAAGAGAAAATCTTGTATGTAAGATGTTAAAGTTTGTCCAGTTCTGACAGATTGTTTTAATTTTAGATATCTATCCTGACGTTGAATAACGTACGCAGGAAGGACAGAACACTATCGACATGTAAATGTAAGGACACATTTCGGTGTTGAGACCTTGGTTACATTTAGCGTGATCAAGGACCGAAGCGTAGCTAATGATGTCCTGTGTGTTTGTATTCTTTCATCCGTATATAAGAGTTAACTACCGCCTCTACAGCAGGAAAATAATGTTTGTCCCTCGAGACAGGTGAGCAGGTGCGCAGTAGGCGCCAAGGGCATCTGAGTGACCCATCAACTCACCTCACCTACCAGGCTATCATTACCTGCCTCCTGCATTGTATGCTAATTATTGGGAGGCTGTGTGCTGGTGCTGCATCAACACAATAGCAGTGAAATTTACGTCTGGAGCACAAAGGGCTACAGCGATGGTGAACGACGCAGTGCTTGTTACAGTAATGACAGGAAATGCGTAATGTGCACGACCCTCCAAGGAAGATTGTTGTCCGGTTTGTTCTAATGTCACCTTTAATACCCCGGCCTTGATATCGAAGGACTCCTGATCCAAGAAACTGGAGCTATACTCATTCTCACGTTGTATGACCCCTGCGGGCTTGGCGCTTCCCAGTAAATACAATATACTAAAATGCAAAAAAAATGGGAGGGAAAACAAGTGAGGAACCTCACCTTGGGGCGTACCAAGGCTGACTCATCTCTGTTATCATTAATAATTATTATAATCATGGGGAAGCGCTAAGTCCGTAGGGGTCACAGAAGTATATTCGCAGGAAAGCACAAACCTTGATATTTCTATTTGTACAACTTCTCTATACTTCTTAAATAATTTACAGTGATGTTTGTCTCATGGTTATTATGATTCTCAACTTGTTATACGAGGCGTTGTAAATAGCAGTATGATCATACGAGGTGTTGTAATCACCAGTATGATCATACGAGGTGTAATCACCAGTATGATCATACGAGGTGTTGTAATCACCAGTATGATCATACGAGGTGTTGTAATCACCAGTATGATCACACGAGGTGTTGTAATCACCTGTATGATCATAGGTGTTGTAATCACCAGTATGATCATACGAGGTGTTGTAATCACCAGTATGATCATATGAGGTGTTGTAATCACCAGTATGATCATACGAGGTGTAATCACCAGTATGATCATACGAGGTGTTATAATCACCAGTATGATCATACGAGGTGTAATCACCAGTATGATCATACGAGGTGTTGTAATCACCAGTATGATCATACATCACTGTGCATCTGACGTTTCCTGCACTTAACTCCTGTACCTGAAGCACCTGATTCCTGCACATACTTCTTGCATCTGACTCTTGCACCTGCATCCTGTGCCTGACTCTTGTTACCTGAAGCACCTGCTTCCTGCACCTGACTCCTGCTACCTGAAGCACCTGACTCCTGCTACCTGAAGCACCTGACTCCTGCTACCTGAAGCACCTGCTTCCTGCACCTGACTCCTGAACATACTTCCTACATCTGACTCGTTACCTGAAGCACCTGCCTCCTGCACCTGACTAACTTTTACACCCTGCATGATTAAGCTGTTGTATTTCACATTTGCACTTAAAAACGGCCTGTTCATAGCCTTTGTCGCCACTAACCTTCTATTATTATTATTTAGATTGGATTTATATTTCTGAAACAATAATCATAATTACTAATAATAATTTAGGCTGGACAGTTTTCTAGCTTAAGGGTTAGACTGAACCTTGCTAGTACAAACAGGAATTCTTAATTAACAGGTTTGGTCAGAAATGCCGGCAGCCTCTTGCCAGGGGTGGAGGTTTCTTACTGGCTGGTGTTGGTCACACCCCGTGTGTGTGTTTGTGTCCAGAGAATGTGCACATATCTGCTTCATTTGTATTTTCACATACATGCACTTGTACATTATTTGTACATGAATACACACACACACACACACAGACCCATATTGGAATATGCAGCTCCAGTATGGAACCCACACCTGGTCAAACACGTCAAGAAATTAGAGAAAGTACAAAGGTTTGCGACAAGACTAGTCCCGGAGTTAAGGGGTATGTCCTACGAGGACATACTCCTTAGTTTCCAGTGTTGTCAGGTTGAGTTCCCTCAACCTGACAACACAGGAGGGATAGAACATAAGAACATAAGAAAGGAGGAACACTGCAGCAGGCCTGTTGGCCCATACTAGGCAGGTCCTTCACAATCCGTCCCACTAACAGAATATTTGCTCAACCCAATTTTCAATGCTACCCAAGAAATAAGCTTTGACAATTCTACCCACTCATGCGCGAGTCCCACTCAAATCCAACCCCTCTCACTCATGAATTTATCCAACCTAAATTTGAAACTACCCAAGGTCCTAGCTTCAATAACCCTACTAGGCAGACTGTTCCACTCATCAACTACCATATTTCCAAACCAATACTTTCCTATATCCTTTCTAAATCTAAACTTATCTAACTTGAATCCATTATTGCGGGTTCTCTCTTGGAGAGATATCCTCAAGACCTTATTTATATCCCCTTGACCTTATTTATATCCCCTTAGGGATATAAATAGGGGGACATTATAACATAAAATACTGAGAGGAATTGACAGAGTGAATAAAGACATAATGTTTCAGAGATGGGACACAGATGATTGTTGCTAGTGGCACACACAGTACCTCTACTTCCTCTCTCAGGACCCATGGAGAGATATCTGGTGTGTGTGTGTGTGTGTGTCATAGAGTTAGGAAGTGGAACAGTGGAGAGTGATGTAGTGGAGGCAGGATCCATACATAGCAGTAAGAAGAGGTATGATAAAGCTCATGGAGGGGGGGGAGAGGACCTAGTAGCGACAGGGAAGAGGCGGGAACCAGGAGCTATGACTCTACCCCTGCAACCACAATTAGATGAGTACACACACACATTCTTGGCTCGACACATGCATCAGTATCTTAGCATGAGTTGAAAAGTCAACAACCTTTCTCACCACTCTGGATATCGAATACAAATTGTAAGCTCAAGGTTTCACACAAGAGTTGCAGAGTGAGAGTAAATACAGAGAAGAGTGAGAGTAAATACAGAGAAGAGTGAGAGTAAATACAGAGAAGAGTGAGAGTAAATACAGAGAAGAGTGAGAGTAAATACAGAGAAGAGTGAGAGTAGAGGGTAATGTTAGTGGTAGTCAAGAATAAGACAACCGGACTCTTTAAGAAGGCACGTGAGGTGTTGATCCTACAGGTACCTTGATGCTGGTGAGGAGCTCTTGATCTGAGAAGCTGTAGCTAATCTTACTTCTTCAGATCAAACCTGATTACTCACCCCTTCCATTTCCCTGGTGCTGTGTGACCCCTCACGAGTTTAGAGCTTCCAGTGAATATGATAATATGGGTAGACGCAAACATGCAAGTCTGTACTCTTCTCCAGGGTGAGGGACTGACAACCTCCAACCATTTCTACAAGCTTGACGGACTGATTACCTCATCTTTACCTCGTCACTTATGTTGTATCAACAAAGATATCCAGCTGTTACACACGTGTCTAACTTGTTACTACTCATGTTCTTGTTCTGCGAGTGTTCAGTAAACTTAGATGACTGTTGATCAGTTGACGATTATTATCATACGCTCACCGGCCTACCAGTTTTAAGATAGTTCCAAACCCATGCGTTCGCCGAGTTGAAATATAAAATGCATTTAAATCAAGTTATATAAAGAATCAAAAGCATGGTAACCTTATAATTAATAACCAATGTATGACAGCCTTATAATCCATGATCAAAAGCATGGTAACCTAATAATCCACAATCAAACGCATGTCAGCTTTATAATTCGTAAACGCATGACAAACTAATATAATTCACAGTCAAACGCATGACAGCCTTGTAATTCTCACACGAATATATATACCAGTATTTTCCCGAGAACACTCACTATAAACACAGATAATTGCAAGAGATTTCAAATTTCATATTCAGAAATTTATCTCTGGCAACACCCTCGATTTTTGGTATAAATTTTAACATTTATTTTTATTTTTTTTTGCAGTGAAATATGAAAAGCCTATAATTTTACTTTATTTTATATGTAATATATATTATGCAAGAGTTGGCAATAAATGCCGGTCCTGACTTTCAAACAACCAGCTCTTAAATAACAAAAAAAGGCACAATACATCTCTTCTATGTGCGGGTTATTTATGTATAACCAACTCTTACACATGTAACTATTATTCTGCTTTTCATATAGGAACTAAATTAACTGGGATTTATTCCAAAGTTTGAGGTAGGTACCGTACCTGGTGTAATGTCGATACACTCATAGGTACCTGGTGTTGTGTCGAGACAGCAGTATAACGTCTAACACTTGTACGTATACTTGGTATAATGTTAAAGCACCAGGTACTTGCTATAATATAGAAATACCTTAAGCAGTACATGAAATGTAGGAGTGGAACTTACATTATGATAGCCGAGCCAGGGTCAGTCTGCAGCGTTGATGTATATTTTACTTCTCTTTTATAAGACACTCACGAGCTCCACCAGGGGGAGTGTCTCACCCTCTATTGTCAGCCACTCAGGGACGAGCTTCACTTTCGTCTTAGCCAATCAGAGGAGTGCTTCATCCTCGCGTCAGCCACTCAGAGATATGTCTCAGCCTTTACTGTCAGCCAGTCAGGGACATGGACCAATATTCTCCTGTCAGCCAACCACAGCCTCGCGTGAGGACCTTCCAGCAAAAATCATGTTATGCTGGATTTTTGACAGTGATATTTAATGTTTGTGTAGTATTTTTTTTTTCAGTCTGCATTCGATATCTGAATCACTGCAAATACACAGATTGAAAGAGTTGTAGGTTACTGTGCACACCACTATGCACACTATGTTACATCACACTATCACCAGTTGTATGTTACGTCACACTACCACCCGATGTATATTACGTCACACTACCACCCGATGTATATTACGTCACATTACCACCCGATGTATGTTACGTCACACTACCACCCGTTGTATGTTACGTCGTACACATTACCACCAGATGTATGACACACACACACACACACCAGATATCTCTCCATGGGTCCTGAGAGAGGAAGTAGAGGTACTGTGTGTGCCACTAGCAACAATCATCAGCAAGTCAATCAACACATGTCAACTGCAGATGTAGTCACAATATTTAAGAAAGTAGAAAGACAGGTAGCGTTAAAATATAGACCAGTGTCACTCTGACGTGCATAGTATGCAAGGTTATGGAGATTATCAGAAGAGTGGTGAAGCACCTAGGAAGGTTTGGGTTCATAAATGGCAGCCAACACGGCTTTAGAGATGGCAAATCCTGTCTCACAAACTTACTGGAGTTCAGTGATAAAGTAGGTAGTAGAAATAAGAGAGGAGAAAGAGGGATGGGTAGACTGTATTTCTGCACTCTTACAGTGGTCACGGAGTGAAACAACCTGGAGAATTAAGTGGTAGAGGCAGGATCAAAACATAGCTTTAAGAACAGGTACATTAAGGCTCTCGAAGCCAGGAGAGAGTGAACCTGGTAGCGACCAGCGAAGAGGCAGGGGCCAGCTGAGACTCGAATCCTTCAACCACATATAAGTGAGTAAACACGCACACACTGCCAACATTTTTTAAGTTACGTAACACAACACCACCAATTGTGTGTTACCTTACGCTCATCACCACAACCATCTGTAAAAAGCAATTCTCTGGGTTATTCCCAAGGACACACAAACAAAGCTCTACACAGAACGAAACTTTGTCCCAAGCAGCGCTTCGTCTGTGCATGTGTTGTCTATATCTTTCTTCAGAAACAGAGTTCATGGTTCCTACATTCGCCTACAGTAAAGCTAGTTTTATCCTTACTCAGCTTTATAATCACTGAGACAGAAAGCAATCCGACGTTTCCCTCTTCCCGTAGCCCGTTCCTACCTTCAAGTATCCATTATGCAAATGTGGGTTCTCTGTGACATACCTGTGACCGTCATCTAGGGTTCTATCCCAGTTGCGCGGCCTGAGGCCAACTGTGTTGCTCGGCCTGAGGCCAGCTGTGTTGCTCGGCCTGAGGCCAGCTGTGTTGCTCGGCCTGAGGCCAGCTGTGTTGCAACGATCAGGTAAAGGAGGAGCAGCCTGAGTGTAACTTAAGTCACTCATCGCCGTCGACAAGACTTTATTCTTGTTTAAGAAGATCCACAGCCTAATAGATTAAACTTGTTTATTAAACGTCACAGCCAGATAGATCCTAACTGTTCAGTAAGAGTCACAACCTGAGAAGGTATAATTTTGTACTCATATCCTTTAGATTTATTTGTAAAGGTATTGTTTTAAATTTAACTAATAATATTACACAATATGAGTGTTTATTTGACCAGGATGTGGCTACAGTTAACATTGATGTTAATGATAATAATTGTTCATAATTTTTCAACATAATTGCACATGAGTCTCATACACATAAAAAGTAATAATCTAAGTGTGTTTTGATCTATCATACATTATTACAAATTTTCGAATCTACAATAAATGACTTTCTTGATTCTCCTTTATAATTAAAGTATTTTGTGCTACATTTAATGTATCTGATTGGTCAGTTTGTCACCTTATTAATCTTTATATTAAGTGTTTATATACATTATTATTAGTAGTATATTTAAGGGGAAGTGTAAAACCCACAGGGGTCATACAGAGCCTAGGGAATGAGAGGCAATCATGTTTGAGCCAAGGAAGGGGAGGACAAGTCCAAGTCCTGGGATCAAGAGCCCCTCACCAGCCTCAAGAAACGTTGGCAATAAGAATATATATTCATGTACATGTGACTGACGCCCGTGCTAGCTTCGTCATGGAAAATCCTCTTTCCAGTTGGTCTTCTTGGATACTAACGGCGGGGCGTTGGTAGTCTTTTTGATGCCAAAGTATCTCTTAACTCCAGCAGGCGCTGGTGTGGGTGTGACGGGAGGCGACGACGAAGATTCATCCTGGTTATAATCATCTCTAGCGTAGTCTTCATCCATGTCCATCCATTCCTCCTCTCGGAATACCGGGAAGCCACGGTCAGGAGTGCCGTAATTACCAGAGAGAAAGTCTGGATCAGTGTACCAAGCTGGGATGTAGTCTTCAGCATTGGTATCTTCGGCAGTGGCGGGTGTCGTCTGAGGTGCAGCTTGGAACTGTGGCATGTTGCGCACCTGCTGCAGCAGAGCAGCTGTGCACGAGGGTGGCAGAGTCAGTGAGGCGGCAGAGTCGCTCATCAGGTTGAGAGTCTGGCCGGTATTGTCGTCGTGAAGGTTGACCGAAACGTTCTTAGTTAGGTGCTCCAGGATGATCAGGAGAGTCTCTTGAAGGTTAAGGGACTGAATGATCTGCTCCTGCGCAAAGCCCTTGAGGTCCTTGACTGTTGTAACCAGTTGGTCTGCTGGCTCCTTTTGGCGTAGATCGGACCAATCGGTACCTACGAGTTCGCTGGACACCCCATCCAGCCGCTGTTCCACACTCTTCAGCTTCGCCACCGTCGTGTTAGTTTCCTCTATCGTCTGGATGATGACCTCCCGCACCTCGCCAAGCTTCATATTGGTCTCTATAAATTCTTGGTCCCGCCTCACTTCGCTCTCCACTGCTTCAATCTGGAGGGAACGACTGGTTATCTGACTTCATATTTTTAATATGCAAGCTTCATAACTCGAACTTCATGCATAACACACCAAGAATAACCAATGAATGTGTATCCATTATTTATACAATGTGAACCATAAAAAAACTTGAATATAAAAACAGATGAAATCAGCTAAGCGTGAAGACTTAACGAGTTCATTATTAAAACTGGTGATTGTAGTTCACTTGGTCTGTGGACGTTTATATAGTGTGGTCAGTATAAAACATGGCCGGGGAATTTTAAGATGAGAGATTATATTTTTTAATTTAGCAAAGGCTGAGTACATCAGTAGTCTGCTGCTACCAGCATGTGAGAGGGTTGTGGTGGCAGTGGGAGCTCCTAGTGGGGTGATGGTCAGAGGGTAGTGGGACCTCCCAGAGGGGTGATGGTGAGAGGGTAGTGGGACCTTCCAGTGGGGTGATGGTGAGAGGTTAGTGGGACCTCCCAGTGGGGTGATGGTGAGAGGTTAGTGGGACCTCCCAGTGGGGTGATGGTGAGAGGTTAGTGGGACCTCCCAGTGGGGGAACTTACCGGTTTGGTGTTGGTGAGGGGGGAGGCATTATCTCCCAGTCTCTCCACCACTTCTCTCAGCTCAGACAGCTGCTGACGGTTCAACTGATAACTGTTGAGAGAGTATGAGACTCTTTAACTCTAACATACAAACAAAACCAAGTATTATCGATATATGTATGAGAAGGCGTTAAGCCGTAGGGGTCACAGATCCTGGGGAAGCAATCAGGTTCGATCCAAGGAAGAGAAAGACAAAAGAGTTTCTTGATCATATTCCTTGGATCAAAAGCCCCTCCCCAACATTAAGGCAGCTAGGGGTAACCATCTCACCTAGACTATATATATATATATATATATATAACAATACTTCACTAATAGATTCTTCCTATAACCTGGCTGACTGATTAGTAGATGAAGGATCAAGCCTCCTTGCCCTGAGTGACCCACACGGGTTTAGAGCTTAAAGAAACCAAAATAAATTCACTAATAACTTTCACACGTACATTTAAAAAACAGGTTTTAAACCAGTAAGGGTCACACAGTACCCTGGGAATGTATACCTAATTAGTGACTGACCCCTGGTGACCTAGGACTGACTGCAGGTCACCCAGTGACTCACCCCAGGTCGATGTCTGTGACGAGCTTGTCGAGAATCTCTGTTATCTTGTGTTCGAGTGTGGGTTCCTCATTCTGGATGCGCTTGCAGGAGTCTATGAAGGCGTTCTGGGCGATGAGGACAGCAGTGTAGGATGACTCCACCAAGCTGCCCAGATCCTGCATCTCCGCCACCAGAATCTGACCTGTGGACGATGTGTTCGCCAGGTAACATGACATATTTTCCTCTGTGACTCACAGGAATGAAAATAATTTTTAACAAGCATTGAAAAATAGGGAAAGTCAGTGGATAAATCCAGAGACTTATTCGTCAGGAAAAAAATAACAAGATAATATAAGATATGTGCAACAGTTTCGTATCTTTATGGACAAGACATTTCGCCTCCACAGCTGGTTTCTTCAGTCAAAATACAGGGAGACAACAGAGGTAGTAGAGATGTAGATATAAGATGATTAGTCCATCAGCCTTGAAGAAGTATACCACAGTGATATGCTCAACGGTTCGTTAAGAACATCTTAAAAACTGTGTCGGAGCATAAATAGTTTTTATCAAAACCACAAGGTTACTCAAAATAGATTTAATGTCTGAGGTAGAGCACTTGGCCCTTCAGTAACTTTTACACGTCCTTGACTGAAACATTGTTGGCCCAAACGTCTAGAGTAAAACGTGCTGACAGAGAATACTGGAGAGAAGAATAACTGGTTGCCTATCATGGTTTGTTTGTTTCAGTGATCATACCGTGAATCATGCTGGAGAGACTGTAGCTGGGTGCTCATTATAGTCTGACTTTGTGATCATAGTCTGAGTTTGTAATCATACTGTACTGTGAAACAAACTAGAAGGAAGAGTAATTGGTTACATACCATGGTCTGGCTCGGTGTTCATACGACGCAGAAGGACAGAAAACCTCTGGTGGAGGAGTTTGAGTAAGTCTACACCCTCGCTAGCCTGCTTGGTCAAGCCACGACGCAGGTCCTCACTCTTCTTCAGCAGTGACTGCAGCAGCTGCTTCACCTGTCCAGGAAGGGGAGAGACAACGCCATAAGAGACGAGTTTAAATTATGGCGGCTAGACCAAGTGGAAAATGGGAGTGACAGCTCTCATCCCTTGGACCAAGAGTCCACTACAAGCATCAATGCACAACACTTAATAACACTTTCTGATAAAATAACTGACTTATGGCTAAAATTTAAAAAAAATCACTAGAATATATTTCCAAATCAATTATTATAATGCTAATTTGTTTTAGATTCAAGTATCACAGACCGTATTTGTGTTGTTTTATGCAGTATTGTGATATACGTACACCTAAGATAAGGGTGTTTTGACTGGCAGAGAACAGGCAATAGTGTTTTGATTGGCAGAAAACAGGTCTCCTGGGTGACTTTTCCAGATGATCTGCTAAATAAATGGTTAAAACAACTGGTGGCCTACCGGAGCTAAGTTTTAAACCACATCAAACAAAAGAAACACACACAGGATGACCACGGGGTTGTGACTGACAGAACACTACCAGAAGTACTCACCTCCAAGAGATCAGCGACGGTGGTCGGGTCTGGACAGTGGAGTGGGTGAGGAAGACCGAACACGTTGGCAGCGACACCTGCGACGGACACTCATTATCGCACACTCTACTTTCGCTTATGTATATTTTCGAGTGACAAGATCAGTGCACTTGTCGGTGACTGAATTTATAAATAATCTAACCCTTACAGGTTTATCGCTTAAATATATTTTATTATTATTATTATTATTAATAATATAAATAATCTAAAGACTACACGTGTGTGTGTGTAAAATTATTTAAATTATTGGTATGATATATACACAAATAATAAAATATAATAAGCATTGCCATTGACACACACATATAAAAAAACAGATTAGAAGATAGGCTTTTTTTTTTTATCAGACTGAAGGCAGCATCAGTGGTAGGCTTAACTGTGTGTTTGCATTTGTGCCTAATGAAGGTATACGAGTATAATTACAAGACGTTGTAGCAGTGACTTGCATAACCTGGCGGTGCAAAACTGAGAGCCAAGTGTCACACTGAAGCGTCTTTATGATAAGTTTTAATTTGGTTTTATCAGTTATGTTTAAAAGTATGCAATGCTAACTTATTCTTGCTATCTGCCTCAAGAATAATAGTTTGGTACAAAAATAAAATATGAATGATGTACTTATAAAATTATCTCTCTCACTTTCAAAGAAATCTTATATATTTCTGAGAACATATCATAACTGAATTATTATTAGACACGAACGTGTGGCATTTAAATGTTATGAAATTCGGACTAGAGTGAAGTTCGTGTACCTACCGCAGCACCCTTCAAGTGGGTGCCCTCACGACAATGAAGGTCTGTTGATCCCAGGATTGGAACTACCCTTCCCTTCCTTGGATCAAATCTGATTACTACCATCCCCCAGGCGTTGTATGTTCTTAACGGGTTTAGCACTTCCATAAGTTTATAATAATTGCAGTAGGAGGAACATGAGGTGGCTTACCCCTCCTGCGGGCAGCCTCCAGTAGGGTGAGGTTGAGTCCGGCGGTGGCGCTAGAGATGCTCTGTACCAGCGTGTGGTTCATCTGCTGCAGTGATGGCACAGACCTGCACACACAAACAACATTACTCTCTCACACACATTATTTTACATAGTTCAATTTACAGTACCCTACGGCTGCCGTGGCTGGGTGGAAACACTCGCAGCTCCTGTCTGGAAGGTCAGCTCAGTCCCTGGAAAGACTAGCCAGCCTCCAGCGTGTAACACAATTACGTTTTAGAAAGAAAAGTTCAATTTACAAATTATGGGAAGTGAAAACTACTGGCGTTTCTGCAAATTCGGCCTACAGACGAATTTTCAGACGTGGCTTGCTCATCAAGCATTATGTTAATACACAACCCGCATATACGTAGGAGACTGAAACATGACGACGTTTCGGTCCCACCTGGTCAATAGCTAGCCACACAGAAGCGCAAAGGAAACGGAGTCGGTATATACGTATACGAGAGGAGGGCGGAGCCGGGAGTAGTAGAAGTAGTGATAGAGTTAGTAAGTAGTGCAGCAGTGACAGGTGGGAGTAGTGGTAGTGACAGTGTTATCAAAGCAATAGTAGTAGTGGAGGTAGTCTAAGAACAAGAGAAAAGAAAAAAGGAGCACTGCAGGAGAGTTAATGGCCCACGAGGGAAGGACAAAAACACAGGGGGAAAACTCACCTAAGCAATAGAAAGGAAAGGCAAAGAAAATATAGGAAAGGAGAAGAGGTAAGGTGAGGAGAAGATAAAGATCAGGTCAAGTCGCTAGTGTAAAGAGAAAAGACGGTATTTACAGTGACAGTGTATAAAGGATGGTTCAACAAGACGGCGTCTGTAAACGCTGGAAGAAGAGAGTGATAACAGAGAGCCAGTTAATAACATGACTGTAATCTCTAACATGACAAAAGGACATTATTAATGTCGACAAATCTAACACTTCTTTTGTAGAGAGCGGCCATTTTCTCAAAGGTACTGGAGAGGACAAGAGCGGGAAATGGAGTGGACTCCGTACGTACGTAATCTTGAGAGAGAGGTCCTGATGCACCAACTGTATCTTATTTTTGATGTCCCTAACGGCGTCATTAGTGATCTTGCCTTCCTTCTGCATAACCTCCCTGGTCTCTGCCTCTGCCGTCAGCGCCTGCAGGCTTAGGTCCTCCAGTTCCTCCCGCGTCTCTCTCACCTCGTCCTGCAGCTCTGCAACACTCTGCTCAGGGACGGAGAGAGGGAAGAAAAGTGGTGAAATACGAATTGGTCATATCACGTAATAAACATACACGAGATGAAAAGCCTACAGAGAAGTATGACCAAGTCAGTATCCAGTACTAGGAATCTTTCCTAAGATGATAATAGATTAAAATAATGGACTTTTTGACTTTAGCTCTAGTTATCCCGAGAATAAGAGGGACACATGAGCGACGGATACAAATTATCTAGCCAAGACAGAATTTGCAACAATAGGTTTAAGCTAGATAAATATGAATTTACTAAGAATATAGCAAAGCACTGGTTTGGTAATATTTACACGAGTTGAAATAACCGTCAAATAACATCGTTAAGTATATACTTGTATTAAGTTAGATCTATTACAATGGTAGCTATAAACCTTGTGCTCCCTGAGGCAGTAAGTACTCCCTCACACACACGCACACACACACACACACAAACACACACACAGTAGCGGTCAGTGAAGAGGCGGGGGCCAGGAGCTATGAATCGACCCCTGCAACCACAACTAGGTGAGTACAACTAGGTGAGTACACACTCTCACTCACTTTGCTGATCTTCTTGTAGAGTGTGTCGTGGAGTGTGTTCAGAGCCTGGTCCAGCAGGCGAGGTAGAGTGAGTTCTACATACTCGCTGATACTTCTCGTTATCTACACAATCAGTGACACCACCAACGACGACACACGATGTATCACCAGCCACGACGCACCACCAGACACGACGCATCACCAGCCCCGACGCACCACCAGTCACAACACACCACCAAATAGAAGAACAAAAAAGTAGTTCAGTTTTTGTTGTCATCTGGTTCATGATGCCCAAAAGCGATCTTATATATCAAGTAGTTTCACAACGGTTCATATTTCGTCACAGTGAAAGTTAGACGGATAATTACGTATATTATTGTACACTCGACTATCTGCAAGACAAGATAATAATAGAGGAAAAGTTATGGCATTTCACGTATTTATGGAGTACTGGTGAAAAATACAAGCAAGTTATGGTGCATTATCTGGGTTAGAGGTAATTATGAGGCTACGTGTCGTTCTGGAACTTTAAATGCGCTAGAAGTAACTACGAACAAATGTATTCCAGAATACACATTATGAATGCGGGTAAGATATGGTATATAATTCCAACAAGTGTGAAAAGAAGACACTTGCACACTATTAGCATATTTTATTGAGAAAACGATTCGCCAGGAATGGCTCCTTCAGTCTTGAAGAGAGAGGCTGTGCATGGCGTAACATTTCTTTAATAAAATAACAAGTATGTACATGTAAACATACAAGTGGAAAATAGAAATAAAATTGATAAAGAAATTAAAATAACATAACCAAGACAGAACTCGTAACAGTGAACTCAAGATAGACCAGTTCTGATTTAGAAAGTACGTACGTAAATATGAAAGTACTGGTCTGGCAGTAGTTATTGACAAACGGAACAAACTGGCAAGTAGGGTCATTGAAGGAAATACTTTGGGTAGCTTAGGGTAAAAAAAAAGATTAGAAAATACACGAGGGTGAATAGTAAGTGTGAGAAGAGTCTGCCTAACCTAGCCTTGCCTTGCCTTGCCTATTCTTGCCTAGCCTAACCAGGATTCTCTCTGAAGATTATTAAGTATTTTCTTTAATTTATCCCATTATTTTTTGGAAACATTGTATTTTAATAATTCAATGGGTATATTGGTAACGCAGAAAGCATGCATTATAAGAGGAAGACTAGAGTTTAGAGTACCGTTGCGGAGAGGTTGTCTGCATCAAAGGCTCTTATACTCAAGCTGGACCTGGTGTCGTGCCTAGACGCATCGTGTCTTGACGTGTCTTGTCTGGACGTGTCGTGCCTCGACGTATCTTCAGACTTGCCCCGGGAGTCCATTAGCTCTAGCTGTGTAGCCACACCCTGGTGGTGGTTAATAATGCTATGGGTAAGAAGTGGTGAGATATCGTTACCATGGTAAAAAGAAACAAATGTTCACTGGGTGGATAAGCGAGACGCTGTCAATAAAGTTTCCCTATAACTGCATTTTTGTCTCTTAATCAGATGATGCTATATTGTGTGTATGTGCGTACTCACCTATATGTGGTTGCAGGGGTCGATTCACAGCTCGTGTGTGTGTGTGTGTTTTAATTTCATATGTATATTAATATTTATGTTAAATCAATTATGAGTTGATGTAGGATAACAACTTTTAGCCTGTAAATAAGATGAGGTATGATAACAGCTCTTAACCTGTAAATAAGATGAGGTATGATAACAGCTCTTAACCTGTAAATAAGATGAAGTATGATAACAGCTCTTAACCTGTAAATAAGATGAGATGATAACAGCTCTTAACCTGTAAATAAGATGAGGTATGATAACAGCTCTTAACCTGTAAATAAGATGAGGGAGGATAATAGGTCTTAGCCTGCAAACGAGTTAAGTTACATTGATCCTTCTAAGCTACCTGAAGATCCCTGTTGGTGTTCCTGATGGTGGACTTGAGGGAGGAGGTCTCCAGTGTGAGGCGAGAGTCGAGAGCGTCCACCTTCTCCACCAGGGAGTCTACTTTACTGAGCCGTGAGGACAGTGTCTCTATCAGCATTTCCTGTAAATATACGCCAGTGTTAGTGAGTTTGCCCTCACCAGAGTTTAAGTGAGGTATATTTTAACAAGCTTGCCCACTCACGGAAACTTGATGACACATAGCAAAGAATGACACTGAGCTGGAACAAATGTATCTTTTGGTGTTTTAACCTTTCACGCAGGGGACACGCTGAGAAGTGCAGCTCTTAATACATAAATCTTACCTTTGATAAACCCTTGATGAGTTTCGAAAGTCTTATTATTCCCGTAGCCCGGTCGTGGGCCAGGCTCGTCTGAGAGTGTTATTGAGAAGTGTATTCTGTGTACGTAAACTGACTTTATATTAATCTTTTTTGCGTATTAAAGTATTCTTGATGTTAGTGATCAAATAACCTGCAGTCGTAATGGCCCACATGCAGTTGTAATGACCCACATTCAGGCGTAATGACCCACGTGCAGTTGTAATTGCTCACATGTAGTCTTAATGACCTAACTTAGTTCTAATAGATTAACTAATTTATCGACCTTATTCAACATTAACAATTGAAATAATGCTCAAGGTTAGTGAATGATGGTAGTGATTTAAATTTAAGGATATTGTGAAGATGTGCAAAGCTTACAGATTTTATAAAAGGAAAATATTTCAGGAAGTATATGAGCACAAGTAAGGTGACTTTTTAGATAAAAATCCATAGCTTAATTAAGAGCCTATCACTGTCATCAAGACATTTTCCTTGACAGGGCTACCAAGCAACTAGTCTTGGACAAAAATCCTGTTACATCCCCAAGACCTCCAAAATGGTGAAATGGGTCTTGGGAATTAGAAAACCTGCTCAGAACACTTCAGCTTCCAACACACAATAACGGAATTTTTGACCAAGATTCTATGAGTCTCCGTATTTTACAACGGAATCGTAAACTATTAATGCACAAGTGTGAAGGTAGTGACCCCGTAGATGGCAGGGTCAGCATGATTAGTGTACAAGTGTGTATCTACTGACCCCTTTGTTGGCAGTGTCGGCAAGACGTACAAGGCGGGACTCGAGGCTGACCTCCAGCGTAGCGAACCTCTGCGTTAGTTGTGTCACTGCCTGACTCAGCTCCAGCAGTCCATCAGTAGTCCCCGCGCCTCCACGCATCGCATTCTGGAAGACACATTCGCACACCGGCTGTATTGTATGATGATAACTCTTGTTCTCCTAAGCTGTATTATCTCAGATCTGGAGGCATTAGTGACACTTCTGATATCATAGATCTGGGTCTCTGTGATGTTTATATCATAGACTGAGTTGAAGCTAATTGGCTATGGCATATTAGGGCCTTTAACTTAATATCTTGGGATTTACTGTGATCGTTTGAGTTTCTGTGGCATTTATTATTCTGGTTCATGGTTTTCACCTAACGGTGCCCCGTGGCCTGGTGGCTAAAGCTCTCGGGATCCGTGTATGCGAATGCTAGTTATAAAAACGGTCTAGACAGAACTGACATTATAGATCGTATCTGTAAGTGGAGCAGCTTGTCTTGTGGGGATGGATAAGTAAATATAAGAGTGAGCATGAAGTGTAAATCTCAAGAGTGAAGCCTCGTGCTGTGTGCGTCTGCTGTGTATAAATCTCTGAGTGAAGCCTCGTGCTGTGTGCGTCTGCTGTACACAGCAGATGTAACCCAGGAAAATCCAAGAAATTTAATTTAAGCAATATGGTTTATTTTCGTTGAGGTCAATAGGTTCTCTACCCTGGGATGTGACCACAACAGCCACCTAACTCCTAGGTAGCTACAATTCGAACTTGGATTGTCTTGTTCGCTCCGTCAACACAACTATTTATAGTGTTGAAGTTCCAGTGGATCTTACTGTGGAATGAGGGAATAACAAAATATTTATTATATAACCTGATTAGAACAAAACAAAGTGTTGACAATGACACATTCTTTCTTAGATTAACACCAGCTATAAGATACTCAGGAACATCATTAACACCTGCAATAAGACACAGATACATTATTAACACCTACAATAAGGCACACAGGAAGATCAACACCTACAATAAGACACAGAACATCATTAACACCTGCAGTAAGACAGAGTAACATAAGTTATAGAACAGTGATGGCAGGTCGTAGAGATGTGTGATGCTGAGAAGGTCACCTCATTAGTGCTAGTTACATCTGTCGTAAATTACCCGACACACGCCTCCCTCTAATTTATGAACCAAGCCGCCACACTGTTGTGTGTAGCAGTTGTGTGTGTGTGTGTGTACTCATATGTGGTTGTAGGGGTCGATTTACAGCTCTTATGTATGTGTGTGTGTGTGTGTGTGTGTGTGTGTGTGTGTGCGTATTTGCCTAATTAATTATCAAATTGAAATCAAGGTGTTGAGAGCTTCAGGTCTGGCTCTTATCACTGAACAGGCTAACGTGATCCTAGTAATTCATGTTGAAATAACTATTTATTTCAGCTTTCACTAGTCTGTTTCATCTTTTTTAAGATGACTTTGTAAAAAAAATCCTACCGTCTCTGTCATTTGGAAATTCAGCCTACATGTGTCCCCTTGTCGTATTACCTATTCTCTTTATTTCTCTTGACCTTTCTGTGTCGTGATCATGTCTTCTTTCTTTCTCCTATTCTTAGTATCTTAAGCTCAAGTTCACGCATTTTTTTTCTTTGCAGTGTTAATTCTCATCTCTAGCATCAATCTTGCTGCAACCCTTTGCAACTTATATTCTATATATTTTAATAGATGTGGGCTCCATGCGGGTCCTGCAAACTCTAGGATTAATTTACCAGATATTATGCATTTTGTTTTGAATGATTCATTGTTTAGATTCCACAATGTCTCTTATATTTACGAGTTTGTCATGTCCTACCGATGTTACTTATATGAGTTTCTTGTGATAAGAGTGATGATAACCCCCTTAGATCTTTCTCATTTTTGGCTTTTGAGAATTGTTCCGTTCTCCCATGATGCATTTGATTTGGTTTCTTTGTTCATTCTTCTATTTTCATTACCTCTCATTTACTTGTGTTTAATTCCAGCAGTCACGCTGCCCATAACCAGGTGTTATGCAGTTTTTATCAATTCATCGGATTTTATTCTCATTAGTTGAAGTCGTCTGTGAAAATTGGTATATAGGAATGAAGCAGATATGCATTAAATACCAAAAACAGTAAGACGGAAAGAGAAAATAGGAGACGAAAACTTTAAGTCAGCATATAATAATATTTAGCAGATACGAGGGTGAAGCCATCTTATCTTATGTGTGTGTGTGGAGGGTTGACAAGGTGGTTGTAACCTAACCCCAGTGGCGGTACTGTGAAGCCTCGCAGGTCTGCCAGTGTCTTGGTGAGTTCTTGTGTCTGACTTGCCCCAAGGAGTCTTACTTAGTGCGTCTTTACCATATCTTAACTCACCTTGGCTTACGCGACGGTCTGGAGTTTTGACTGACCACGGGTTCGAACCTCACCCGTGGTATGGTTTGTTTACCATATCTTACTTCCCTCAGTGATGTTGTGTCCTGGGTTCTCCCTCTCTCTCTCTCTCTCTCTCTCTCTCTCTCTCTCTCTCTCTCTCTCTCTCTCTCTCTCTCTCTCTCTCCACAGGGTCTAACAAGGTTAGGTTAAGGATCAATAGCTTCATTGACAAGCTATTTACAAGTTAAGGGTTCCTAACTTTGTTGACAAGCTAAGAGCTGTTACCTACATCAGCTCATTTGAAAGCATTTTTATTGTTATGAAACATACAAGTAGAGAACAGGATGAAGTTGGAGCCATCTGTGGGCCAGTATTTTCATTTAATCAACTGACTTTATCTCGTTGACATCATAATGCTGTACGAATGTTCCAGACTCTGAGCCATCCTGGGGATAAATGATCTCAGATGACTCTCTCTCTCTCTCTCTCTGCTTCAATAAATATGTTCTTAAAAACAAACTTTTAATAACTTTTGTGTCAGTAGTGAGTGGTCAGTAGCCATCAAGGCAGTACTTGGCAGTGTCACTCATCCTGCGAATGAACATGGTCATAAAGGCAGTACGTACTGGGCAGTGATTTATCTTATGAGTGAACAGTGGCTTGTGGCTCAAGTGGCAACGTCTTCACTTTAAAACTGAAGCACCCGGGTTTAGACTCAGGACGAGTGGAAATAGAGAGTAGGGTTTCTTACACCTGCTGCTGCTGTACACCTAACAATAGTAAGTAAGTACTGTATCTGGGTGTAAGTCGGACTGGTGAGTGTCACATACTGGGGAAGACTTATCAAAGGACCATGAAAGAAATGAGTGACCCTGCTTGGCTTTCTTGAGTTGTCCTGGGTTACTATCCCTCTGGGTTAATACTTCCTATAAAATCTTCAACTTACGACCTAGAGCGAGACGTATGGACAAGTCTCCTAATACCTGTTTTCCCTGTTACCTAGCAGTGAGTAGATACCTAGGAGCTAGTTGTTGTGTGGCTAGTTTATTGTGCACCCTATGTTCATCCTGTGAGCGGTAGTGCAAAAAAAAAAAAAACGGGATTACAGGGGTTGCAATGAATCTTCACCAGACCCAGCTGAGCTTAATTATCTCTCTATAAATATTGGGCATTCCTTCGCATAGCTTACTGGCGTTGTTGGAGTATTCTGGGTTACTCACCATCAGGGGTTAAGCGCTTCTTTTGATTATAATAATAATCACCATCAGGGGTTAATAATCCGGTTAAATTGTTCATATTTTAAGATAGCCTGGGTTAAATCCAATTAACATAACACAAGCTAATGCTGTGATCAACATGCTCTCAGAAATATTGTGCAAATTTATACTAGAATAAATGATATTATGTTAGCCAGCCAATATTCAGCCGAGGGAGTTTTCAAGAAACTTTAGTTACTCATTAAACAGTTTTCTTCAATGAAAAATAATAATACAGAAAACAAGAGCACTTGCTACAAGTGTGTAGGGGATCCTTAATTGGTCAGTTAGTTACGTTTATTTAGGTAGTGGTACATATGAGTAAAATTATCATACATAGTGTAAATTACCTAGGATAACCCAAAATAGTCGGACAAAGCTACTTATTACCACTGGAGTCTTTGTATTTTCATTGGGTACACAAAAGGTCTAGGAACTAGGCCTTAAACGGGTTAACAGGAATACAACTGAAGTTATGTCTACATTTGTGTTATCTGTTGCTAGCAAATTTAGGATATCTTTTTAATATGGTATATTATACTATATACCCCTCAGTAAGTGGACAATGAAACACATAGTGTTCCCAAGATATATACCCAGAGATATGTATTTCTTTCTGTGCATATATGCTGACAGTTTACTTTAATCCCTGTTTTAGGGATTAAAGTATTCCTGTCTGATAGGAAAAGATTACCGTGCAGCTTTAATGACCCTCGTGTAGTCGATAGGCTTTAAACCATTAATCAATCATAGTGTTCAAGAAAATGACCATAAGGCTGACCACATACTTCACATACTTTGGCAGTCTGCCAAACTGCCAAAGGTACTTGTAACCAAGACTAACCCTGGCTTCTACGACATCAGTCAGTCTGTTCACAATGCAAGTTGCTCCGTAGAAAATGCTTATCTACGTCCGCGTTATCATAGCGAGTGATAGGTATACTCAGGCCTCTAACTGTAGTCCTATGGTATTCGCTTTGATTATTTGCTTCTCTACTAATACCAAGGCTGTATTCTACACTTTCTTTGGTTAACTTTTCAGCTGTATCATGAATATATAAAAAAATATATATTAATTATTTTTTCTCTGATTTTTTAATGTCTGTACCCGGCTTCTCCAATGGACATGTGCTGCTAGAGTCATTAACGTTTCAAGCCAGATCATAATATAACATTTACAATAAGAGAATAAAGTAACATTTACAAACAGAATAGAGAATAATGTTTACATTCTGGACATAGATTAAACCTTAAAAAATATTTAAAATTAATCCCAAATAAGAGTAAATCTTGTAAGCAAAATAATTAGTCTTAAAATCCAGATTATATTTAATATAACAAAAGTAAAAGTTTGAAAATTGAAATATAAGCATTAACTGAATGATCAAAACCAACCATATTTGAAAACTGAGTAAATCTTACCAAGGAGTGAGTGGGTGTAGATGCCATAAGTAAGAACATGAGGAGGAGGTGTGGGGGACCACCACCACCACCACCACCACAAACAGCTCCCCTCTCTTCCATCATCCCCCTGACGATGCCCAGGTACCTTCCTTTCTGGCTCCTGCTGGCTTACCCGGTTTCACCTACGGGAGCTTGGTGGTTGATCTCGGCTCACTGGACACTGGGACTGCTCACTAACTCTTCCAACATTCTCATATTACGCGAGGTTATAATCTTCACTTTATCCTAGCAACTGACTTTAATATAACTGGTAGATTTTATAATAATAATCGATTTGAGGGGATCACCAAACTTCCCTTAATAGCACAACTAACTGAAGTTGTTTACTCAGAAGACACTGGTGGGTTTAGCGCTTAGTTTTGATTGTAATAATAATAATACCCAGAAAACGTGTTTTTTCCTAATGAGAAATATAGTGGTACATGTTTCTCACTTCAAGTTGCATAACACTGGTTTCATTTTCACAATCTATGAAGCCGAACGCTAGACATCACATTACAAAAATTAAAATTGTTTTCACTATTAAATTTGCACTTCTCATCGATGTCATGGACCAGGAATAAATTAACTAAAACCAAATAATAAAAAACTGATCTTTAAAGCTTCACAATATGTAAATATATGAATAAAAATCAGTAACAATTTATAAAAGATAAAAAATTTAACACTGTTTTGTCACTGCCAGCGTCTTATAAGCTCAATTTTCAGTTCGTGTTTGGTTTTCTCAGGAATTTCAAATGCAACGTGTAAGACAAATGTATCGAGGTACATCAGATATACACAAGAGAGAGTGGATATCACAGGATAAACAGGTCGCTGGAGTTGTTTCCCTGTAGGGCGAGCGTTGAGGGTGCTGGTTTGTTTACATCTCTGAGGGAGCAGTCATGGTGGCGGCTGACTGCTTTAGATCTCCTTGAGAAACACTTCACATTATATTTGTGTTGCCCTATGTCTACATGATACTCTGTTGATGAAGCTGGATTCATTGAGTCTCGGCGATCAGTGTTTAAGTGCTAAGTTTCAACTGATCACTCAAAAAAACAGTACGAAATAGGAACTTTCAGGTGATCTACATGTTTGTAATGGAAACTCGTTTATGAAACCTCAATGAAAAGCACAATAGAACATGGCTAAATTCACTATATCTTCTTCACGTTAACTGCACAAAAGTATTTCGGCTGATTCCCGTGAAACGTACCATGAATAAGTTGACTCCAGAAATCTCCACAGTAGTTACAAGTGTCTTGCTTCAGTAAATGTTGTAGATGTAGTGTGATACCTTTTGGTTTTAAAATTTGGGCAGGAATATTGCGAGAAACTTGCAAATTGTAGACCTTCAAGACGGAGATTAATGACTGACAGGTTTCAGCAGTTGTGCAAACAGTAAGGGTGAATGATTTCTTATATCTAGGACGTAAAGACTAATGTATTTTTGGATATGCTAGTTCGAATCCTGGAGAGGAAGTTAGTTTGAGATGTTAGGATGGTAGAACTGGTAGTGTCAGCAGGTAGTAAGGAAGAGTGTGGTGGAAGTGATAGGAGCCGTGTGCCTGCCCTTCACTGGCTCCCCAGGACAACTAACCAGCCCACCCGGACGCCTGGCTCTTGACTCCACGGCTGCCTCTTGTAGCCTCTACCGTCTTCTCAAGCATTTTCTGCAAAGATGTCAACCGAGACAGGCTTAACAGCAAAGCTACCAGTCGAGGTCGTCTTAGCTGCAAAGATGTCTATCAACACAATCTTAATAAAGATGTTAGCCAAAACAGTCTTCTCATCAAAAAACAATAATCATTGTATTATTTATAATACAATTGTCAGTGTGTATTGAGTCCCTGCCATACCTCTTGCCGAGCCCTGCCATACCTCTTGCCGAGCCCCTGCCATAAGGCCAGCAACACGACGGCTAAACTAGCAACAAGAGTAGAGACGGTGGTGACCAGGATTCATTTAGATAACCTGTATATGGCAGGATGGTGTAACAACAACAAAATGAAGAATAACACTGCAAAGTGTGTGAGAACTTGAAGTCTCTAATTAGTAGCATTGCTCAAATATATATATATATATATATATATATATATATATATATATATATATATATATATATATATATATATATATATACAACACATAATGTAAAATTAAACTGAAATGTATGCTAGAAAGACTTATGAATTCTCCTTAGTAGAAAACCCAAGGCAAGGCAACAGTTTAAAGTGTTTACAATTAAGGCAAAATACTGTTTGGGTTGATAGGAAGAAGTAAGACAAGACCCACAGTTATGCCACATCACTATGCGGCGGAGTTATTAACTCCTTATTACACAGTTGAGCTGAATGTACTGGAAAATGAGAGAAGTAATATCCAGGAAGTGACCACAAGTACAGTAACCACAGGGTGACACTGGATGGATACAGTACAAGGATTGGGTGTGACTACTACCTGCCTCGCATGGGCCAGTAGGCCTACAGTGTATCTTAATTATTGGAGAGGAGAGGAGGAGGAGGGAGGGAAGGGGCAAAGACAAAGAAATGCAAAGACGGAAAGGAAGAGAAAATAAACAGGAACATATAATACAAGTCAGTATTCAGTACGCAGCTTTGTGTTAAGTTACACGTGTGGTGTCTCACCAACAAGATAAGGAAAACTCTGGCTCTTCCAGGAGGGAAGACAGTGATAAGTGTTTGTCAGTGTGTTTGTTTATATAATAACGAGATTGGTGTTGCAGTCAGAAGCACTGTGGGAGTGTTTCTAACACTGGTAACAAGGACTACACACCACTGTGGGAGTGTTTCTAACACTGGTAACAAGGACTACACACCACTGTGGGAGTGTTTCTAACACTGGTAACAAGAACTACACACCACTGTGGGAGTGTTTCTAACACTGGTAACAAGGACTACACACCACTGTGGAGTGTTTCTAACACTGGTAACAAGAACTACACACCACTGTGGGAGTGTTTCTAACACTGGTAACAAGAACTACACACCACTGTGGGAGTGTTTCTAACACTGGTAACAAGGACTACACACCACTGTGGGAGTGTTTCTAACACTGGTAACAAGAACTACACACCACTGTGGGAGTGTTTCTAACACTGGTAACAAGGACTACACACCACTGTGGGAGTGTTTCTAACACTGGTAACAAGAACTTCACACCACTGTGGGAGTGTTTCTAACACTGGTAACAAGGACTACACACCACTTTGGGAGTGTTTCTAACACTGGTAACAAGAACTACACACCACTGTGGGAGTGTTTCTAACACTGGTAACAAGGACTACACACCACTGTGGGAGTGTTTCTAACACTGGTAACAAGAACTACACACCACTGTGGGAGTGTTTCTAACACTGGTAACAAGAACTACACACCACTGCGGGAGTGTTTCTAACACTGGTAACAAGAACTACACACCACTGTGGGAGTGTTTCTAACACTGGTAACAAGGACTACACACCACTGTGGGAGTGTTTCTAACACTGGTAACAAGAACTACACACCACTGTGGGAGTGTTTCTAACACTGGTAACAAGAACTACACACCACTGTGGGAGTGTTTCTAACACTGGTAACAAGAACTACACACCACTGTGGGAGTGTTTCTAACACTGGTAACAAGAACTACACACCACTGCGGGAGTGTTTCTAACACTGGTAACAAGAACTACACACCACTGTGGGAGTGTTTCTAACACTGGTAACAAGAACTACACACCACTGTGGGAGTGTTTCTAACACTGGTAACAAGAACTACACACCACTGTGGGAGTGTTTCTAACACTGGTAACAAGAACTACACACCACTGTGGGAGTGTTTCTAACACTGGTAACAAGAACTACACACCACTGCGGGAGTGTTTCTAACACTGGTAACAAGGACTACACACCACTGTGGGAGTGTTTCTAACACTGGTAACAAGGACTACACACCACTGTGGGAGTGTTTCTAACACTGGTAACAAGGACTACACACCACTGCGGGAGTGTTTCTAACACTGGTAACAAGAACTACACACCACTGTGGGAGTGTTTCTAACACTGGTAACAAGAACTACACACCACTGTGGGAGTGTTTCTAACACTGGTAACAAGAACTACACACCACTGTGGGAGTGTTTCTAACACTGGTAACAAGAACTACACACCACTGTGGGAGTGTTTCTAACACTGGTAACAAGAACTACACACCACTGTGGGAGTGTTTCTAACACTGGTAACAAGGACTACACACCACTGTGGGAGTGTTTCTAACACTGGTAACAAGAACTACACACCACTGTGGGAGTGTTTCTAACACTGGTAACAAGGACTACACACCACTGTGGGAGTGTTTCTAACACTACCTGGAGTCTACCTGGAGAGAATTCCAGGGGTCAACGCCCCCGCGGCCCGGTCCGTGACCAGGCCTCCTGTTGGACCAGAGCCTGATCAACCAGGCTGTTACTGCTGGCCGCACGCAGGTAACAAGGACTACACACCACTGTGGGAGTGTTTCTAACACTGGTAACAAGAACTACACTACTGTGGGAGTGTTTCTAACACTGGTAAAAAGAACTACACCACTGTGGGAGTGTTTCTAACACTGGTAATAAGAACTACACACCACTGTGGGAGTGTTTCTGGGAAAATAAGAGCACAGGAAAAAAGCAGATAGATAGATGTACATATAGCTAGACATAGATAGATAGACAGATATCTATATAGACAGACATATAGCTATATAGAGTCAGCTATATATAGAGAGATATAGATTCACTTAAGTTTACAAATTGATATTTGAACTTATTCCTGAACACAGTCAAGTCAAGTCTCGCTAAACCATCTTTTATTTAGATAATATCATAAAGAGACTGGGATAATATAAACCGGGGTTGTCTAACTAGAAGCTTGAAACTGTTTTCAGAAAAGAAATAAGAAACTAATTTAAAGACTACTATTGTTGTAAATATATTTATAAGGAAGATGTAAACACGTAGGGGTCATACAGAGGTTGGCAAATGGGAGGTAATTAGGTTTGACACAAAGCAAGTGGAGGATTGCTCCAATTTCCTGGATCAGGAACTCTTCATCATCAAGACATCCCTTCCCCCTTCGAAGGGAATGAATGTGAAAAAAAGTAGAAGGGGTCACATTTGCAGGTTCATTGCCATTCATAATGATAAGAGGGATTACCAACACACCCCTGGCTGTCTTCACGAGGGAGCTGGACAGACACCTAGTCAGTACCCGATCAGCCGGGCTGTGGTTCGTACGTTGGACTACGTGCGGCCAACAGTAACAGCCTGGTTGATCAGGTCCTGATCCACCAGGAGGCCTGGTCATGGACTGGGCCGCGGGGGCGTTGATCCCTGGAACACCCTTCGGGTAGGTACTGCCTTTGCTCTTTCATCCCAAAGAAGTTTCCTGTGGCCACGTCATGCGTTAGGTTGTCAGTACCGAACCTACGATAACTTGACACGTCCTTCAGAACACTACAGACTAGCTGAGTCCAAAGTACGCTTGATCTTCCTAAGCTTGTAGGACCACAAAAGTCCCTAACACAGGTATATCATACGAAGAATTATTAACCCATTGAGGTTAATAATTCAAGAAAGTAAATTTATTCAGGTACGGGTAAATATAAATACAGTTAAATAAATTATCATACATAGCAGCATATGTGTAGATTACCTAGGATAACCCCCCTCAAAAAAGTCAGAGTGACTTATACCATTGGGGTTCTTTGTTTCTAATTGGTTTGTTCTTTTATATTGTAATAATTCATAGTTTTCATTTTATAACAGTTAAAAAAGATAATTGAAGCATACAGCAGTGATTCTTTAGTTGTTATGGTGTGTTAAGGGGTGAAAGAACTCAATGGAAATAAGTCACTTTGACGTTTTTTTTTGGGATATTTTAGGTAATCCATACATATGCTGCTATGTATGATAATTTATGTAACTGTATTTGTGTGCACCTATACTTGAATAAACTTACTTAAGGTAAGTTCCACCCGTAGTGTGATTATCTTCGGTTCATTGGAGGAGAGCGGAAGTGGTGTAGACTGTTGGGCATGTTTACATGTGCGGTCGGTTGGGAGGGTAGCAGGCGGGCCCTCGGGGCCCCTGGCGTCCGGTGGGCCACAGTGGCACACAGTGTTGTTCCTGACACTTACTCATCTTACCCGGGTTATACTTCTACTCAGCTCTCTCCTCGTGCTGAAAAACGAGACACCAACGTATCTAGCATCGTAACAGTGATTGGTTTGGTGGTACAAAAACTCTCGTTGAGCAAGATTTAATGTTTGGTTAACAAGTGAGTTGTTTCAAGGCATGGCTTAAACAAGTTCACTCGTGAGTAAAACGTGGTCCAGCAAAGACGCATGTTCTGCTATAATTGTCTGTATACTACCATACCTGTCAAGATCAAAACAGTTCCTGATCAACCGGGTTGTGGTGCACACGTTGGACTACGGGCGGCAGACACTAACAGCTTGATTGATGATGCTGTCGTGTCAGTATCATAGATACACTTGTTTAGTATATCTTTATAAAGCTGGTCCCTTTGCGTGTGACGTCACGGTACCCGCTGACGTCAGAGGCTCAGCGCATGTACACAGCCTATCATAGGCAGACTGCCTCACTACGTTAGACCTACAGGCGAGACAGAAGGTGTGCTGGACTCTCCTCTAATTACTGTAAATATACCGTAACCATCCAACAAGGAGTATCTTTGACCTCCTATATATCTCTCCCAAGACCCACACGACAATGCCAGCAACCAGGA
>WNWK01000560.1:222500-372500 GCA_009830355.1 Cherax destructor | reverse complement strand
ATATACACCTTAGATTATGTAATGGGACACACACCCCTCATTGATTGATATCATTCTCAGGTCACACATTTAAGGGTCTGGGGTCGATGCCCGGCACGGGTGAAACGTTGGGCATGTTTCCATACACTTGCTGTCCCTGTTCACCTAGCAGTAATAATAAGAATAATATCTTTATTTCTACAAGTACATATACAATGTATACAGTACATATACAATGTATACATCAATAACATATTACTATATAGAAAGCCCCTTATTATGCAGAGCATTTCGGGCAAATTAGATCAGTTTTGACCCAGGATGCAACCCTCACTAGTACACTAACACCCAAGTAGTACCTATTTTACTGATGGATGAACATGGAAAACCTGTGTAAAGAAACACGTCCAATGTTTCTACCCTCGTTGGGAATCAAACCCATACCCTCGCCGTGTGAAGTGAGAGCTTTAGTCACCAGGCCACAGGGTACCAGGTAGATACCAGGGTGTTAGCCGTCTGTTGTGGGTCGCATCCTGGGGGACAAGATTAACTTTAGTTGCTTGAAATGTTTTGTATAATCAGGGGCTTTGTCAACTAGGTCTGTATCAGCTGCATCATGTACTCTGTAGAAATAAAGATTATTGTTGTTATTATTATTGTCAGTAGCAACCAAAATAATAAAAAAATATTACGTAGTTATCCCTTCATAGAATTTAGTTTTCTATTTCAGTTCACTTGAAGAAAATGGTACTTCTCTGTTCTACTATTAAATGGATAATCTAAAATATTATAAGAAAGTTAGAGAGAGCTGTATTCCTGAGTAAGTAAGTTTATTCAGGTATAGGTTAACATTAATACAGTTACATAATTATCATACATAGCAGCATATGTGTAGATTACCTAGCAGTAAATATATATCTAGGAGTAAGCCGGCTGTTGTGAGTCGCATCTTGAGGAGCTTCAAGAGACCCCAGGGACATATGCCATTCTGTTTTGAGTTATCCTGGTTATTAACCCTCCTATATTGCTTATCTTTCTTGGGTTATCCTGGTTATTAACCCTTCCGGGTTATCAGTGTCAGTAAAGTGATCTTCTTCAGTGGTTCATTTGTGTTGTGCTCCAACCTTTTATTGTACAGCAATAAAGAATTGGAAGAGACTGCCTGCTCATGTCAAAGCCAGTCATAGCATGAGCCAGTTCAAGAAGAGAGCCAAAAGGTACCTAATGAATGTAGCGACAGAAAGGGAGGAGAATATTTTTTTTTTAGCTAACACACATAACTCATTTTACCTTATTCCTAGTATATCTCCTCTATAGTATGATAATAAGATATTATCTCCTTTATAGTATAATAATAAGATATTATCTTCTTTATAGTATAATCATTAGGTATTAAAATGACTCCAATGGAAATAAGTCACTTTGACTTTTTTTTTGGGTTATCCTGGGTTCTCTACACATATGCTTCTATGTAACTGTATTTGTGTATACCTGTATAAACTTCTTACTTTCCTTTCTGTTTCCTTCGTCTCTAGCAACCTTTCATATGAGTATTCTGTACGTCGTGATCATGTCTCCTGAACACTAATCCTTAATTCGGCAACTTTGAAACAAATAGGTTGACGTGCGCCTCTGGCGAGTTCCTTAGTATTATGATCAACCCCTAGGCCTCTAGGCTTATGTCCGTGAGTGTGGTTGGTAGTCTCTGTTGCCCGAGTTTCTGGTGGTCCGTAGCTCGGTTGGTAGCGCACTCAGCTCACACATTGAGTGTCCTCCGTGGTTCGACCCCGGTACGGGTGGAAACTTTAGGCGTAATTCCTCACATCTGTTGTCCCTGTTCACCTAGCAGTAAGTAGGTACCTGGGTGTTAGTCGACTTGTGTGGGTCTCATCCTTTTTGACAAAATTAACCTAAGTTGCCCGAAATACTCTGCGTAACAAGGGACTTTCTATATAGTATGTCACTGATGTCAGCTATGGCCTTTGTAAGTTGTATCATGTACTTGTAGAAATTACTGTTATTATTATTATTATTATTATTATTATTATTATTATTCAATTTTCATAACTGTATTTGGTAGTACTGAATTCCAGTAGCTACTTATCACTAGTTTTTTTTCATTGATTAAGTCAAGGTCAAAGTTTATTTTCACATGATACGTACATTGTTTATACAGAAATGGGTGACACTTGAATGCATGCAGAAAGCCCATGGTTATGCAGAGCATTTCCGGCAACCTTAATCCACAACCTCTTCTTTATATTAATACATAAATATAACGCCAGTAGCGTAAGTAATATTAACATACACACATTGGAGGTCGTACCCAGGCTAGTGTCGTCCAGTCAGTATTTGTTCTGTAGTAATTTATGTCTCCCTCGACGTGGAAAAACATAACTAGGACGTCCTGATCACGGACGGTGAACAACCTGTAGAAGCTGTGATGACAAGGGTTGAGGTGTGTTGAGTTGATGAAGCGAGCACCAGCCAGCAGGGAGGTCAGGTGGGCCTCGTATTCCTCCTCACGCAAGCTGTTGGCAACACTAACGTTATAATTTCTCTCACAGTGTTCCAACAACTCCGGAAAAATCCAACAAGACCATAGATTTATTTAATCAAAGCCAAGCAAACTGGAAATACTCCGGTGCTGACAAGTATGACTAAGGCACAAAAATAAAAGACGTTTAAAATTTTTTTTTTTTTTTACGTAAGATACGTCACTAATGATATTAGCCATATTAAAAATGTGGTTCTTCACAAGCAACAGCTACTCACTTGTCAATGTTTTCAACCAAGGCGCCGGGGTCAAGGTTATAGTTCTTGTCTGTGAAGTAGAGTCTCTGAGTGAACTGTGAAATATGACTGCCAGAATCACCGAAGTGGTGTGAGCGAGACACCTGAAGCAGAACACACGAGTGACGAGACTCACATCCAGAGAAATATTTTTATTATTATTATTATTGCATTTATTTGTAATACTGATAATATATATATATATATATATATATATATATATATATATATATATATATATATATATATATATATATATATATATATATATATATATATATATATATATATATATGCAAGAAAACCACTATGAAAAATAGAAGAATTCCAAGCGCTTTCGAAAGCGCTTGGAATTCTTCTATTTTCATAGTGGCTTTCTTGCATATTTTGATATCACCTGTTTACTGTGATCTTTTTGCTATATATATATATATATATATATATATATATATATATATATATATATATATATATATATATATATATATATATATATATATTGAAAATAACCATAGAAGAAGTTGAATGATAGCTAGCTCTAGGCCTTTCATGTTGCAATCACATCATCAGGAGCTTGCAATGTTGCAGAAATAGAGCAGGAAATCCAGGAAGATCCGTTCACGTGTGTGTGTGTGTAGGAGAGGTGACTTGGAACATAACTGTGTTCTCGTAGCTACAAAAAAGGTAGTCACATCCGGGCGAAGAACTACACACCTCAGGAATGATACATTCTCTGCCTCGACTCAGGTAGAAATAGATGTATACGTCCCAGTCGTATTCCAGCTCTGTCCCAGGCATCCCCGACGCCAGCTCCTCAGCCACCTCCCGAGTCACCTGTATGCCACACCTGATTGGTTAAACTAGCATCTGATTGCTGAATCGAGCACCTAACCTAGAACTGGCACTTGGCAAGTGACACTAGAACCTAGCTTCTGAAACTAGCACGTTTTTACAGTTTATTTGCTAAGTTTTATATCATTTTAACTTAAATCAGGATAACTACCATCCAGCCGTAGTTGGTGTAGCTATGCGCTCTGAGAGCGACTCTGGGGTCGTGTGAGGTGCCTGGGTACGACAGATCGTTGTGGGCTGAGGCGCATAACAAGCTCGGGTCCTCCCGCAGGATCACCGCCGATCTGTTGAGGAACCTGTACAAAAAAAAATAGATTTTGCCGCCGAT
This sequence comes from Cherax destructor, assembly GCA_009830355.1. Lineage (NCBI taxonomy): Eukaryota > Metazoa > Arthropoda > Malacostraca > Decapoda > Parastacidae > Cherax > Cherax destructor. The sequence continues at coordinate 368,548 of WNWK01000560.1, read as the reverse complement.
GCTGCTAGTTTATTATGCACCCCATATCCATCTTGTCAAGGCCAAATAATTAGGTCCTAAAAGCGTAATAGGAATGCATTTGGATATGTATACGTTCAGAATTTGTAATTATGGCCAAAGAAGAGGAATTTACACAAATAAACTGGCAGGCTGGCTGAGGCAGACCCTGGGAAAATGCGTGTATAAATGTCAACATTGTTTTATTGCATTAGACTCCTGGCTGTGTTTGCAGCTCACGTTTGACCTCTACTGTCGACAGATCATATAGAACAGTGTTATGTTTTCATTGCAATAAAATATACGACTCGTCGATAAAATACGAAAATAATTAGTATTTTCGTAGCCATTATATGCCAAGGAGAATGTGTTAAAATCATTACAAGCCAAAAAGAAAAAAAACTAAAGATCTCTCCTTATTTTGTCCTTCGTTTCCATACATACACAAGTCCGTACATACACAAGTCCGTACATACACAAGTCCGTACATTCACAAGTCGTACATACACAAAGAAGTCTGGGGAGACGCTGATATCCTCCTCGAGAACGATGACAAACTCAGCGTCGCTGTACTTGTTGAGGACGTACTTGATGGCGAAGATGAACTGCTTGGAGATGAGGGTAGCCATGTAGTAGCTCTCCTGGTGTGTGATGGTGAGAGGCAGATCAAACACTTGCACAAACTCTTCCAGCTCCTGCTGTGGCTCCGGCGTAAACACCTCCACACGACCACTACTGAACCCTGCAGCAGACTTCACCGTCTTCAGGCTCCTGTAAGGATTTAATGAAAACAGTCCAGACAAACGCTTCTCTCTTCCTATCTATACATTTATCTCATCCTCTCCGTCCCTCTTACTTCATTATCTCACTCACTTGTATAGTGCTGGTACTCTGTGGGCGATTACGATAATAGCAGCTCTCTCAATCTGATTGTTGACTATCTGAAATGCATAAAAAAGATCATGACACATGTCATTCCTGTGAGATTAGGTGTTCAGGGAAGAGGTAAAGGTCTTGGCGCAATAGATGACAGCAATCAGGAGGAACTGCAACAAAATCACTACACGGATTGATTGCCTGATGTTACATAATGTGCTTGATTGTCTCAGTTGCAACTCTGGTGAGGGATTCTTGCTGTCTGAAGCTGGATTTAGAGACTGGTATTATGCTCTTAGTGGCTGATTTCGGAATCATTTTTGCTCGCTTTCAAACATCCCCAAATTTAATACAGATTTTTCCTAGTATCAGATAATTTTGATTGTCTCACTTAAAACTGACGTCCAAGAATGTTTCTTTGCTGAAGTCAGTTTTAAGATTGATATTACAGTGTGAGGTAAGATTATTAATTAATTTGTTTCACTGGGATTTAAGAGTTATCAGTGACACGAGAACAGCTCGAAGACAAAAAAAAAATGGCATACATATTATTATTATTATTATTATTATTATTAGTAGTAGTAGTAGTAGTAGTAGTAGTAGCAGCAGCAGCAGTAGTAGTATTATTGGTATTATATTCATGGGGTTCGTACGTCATTTTGCGTGCGGCCAGCAGTAATAGCCTGGTTGATCAGACCCTGATCCACCACGAGGCCAGGTCTCAGACCGAGCCGCGGGGGCGTTGACCCCCGAAACACTCTCCAGGTATGAGGAGCGCTGAACCCATAAGGGTAATACAGAGCCTTTATCAAGAGATATAAGCAAATAAAACATGCGGTATTTAGTGGCAGTGCTTAGTGCAGGAGCCATGAGCTGGATGACTGATCGAGAGAGCTTTAGTGTACGTGAGCTCCAGGGCAGCCATGAGTGGCTCAACACCTTTGTGTAGGATACTCTCGTGGGCAGGCCACGACAACCAGGACAGACCATTACTATTAGAGGCCATTGTAGCATCACCATCACGACCCTATCACTACACTAATACATCACCATCACTATGTTCATCTCTATGTTCACCATCACCATGTTCATGACCACCCGTCACCACCAATAACAGCCTCACTACTAGTACCTTGTGTGTGCTGGAGGTGAGGTTGTAAGGACGGAGGCAGGAGCACAGTTCACCATACTGCTCATACGAGTCACAGAAGTGTCGACGCAGACTCCAGTGTTTCCCTGTGGGCCACCCTGGATAGTACTCTGGGAGAAAGGGACAAAGAAAAGGGCATTTGTGGTGGTACAATAATTTTTTTTTTTAAATCTGCTTGTTGCTTAAATGTACTCGCATTCATTATTATGTTAATTTGTGTATGTGTCTTCCAGTCGGCTTCAGATCTTCAATACTAATATTTAACTGCAGTACCAACTTATGCCGCACTCTCTACTGTTCTTTTGCGTGCATTGAGATACAAGGGGCTGGGTTTATGTGATACTGCCAACAAAACACAGTTCTCTCTAATGTTACCTGTGTTGGGAGTGAGGAGCACCACGGTGTGTAGCAGGATACCATGTGCCATGGCCTGTCTGGTGGGAAGACTCAGTGCCTCTGCCAGTGTGGGACCACCCTTCACCCACACCCAGGCCCACGACGCTCCTCGACCCACCAGGCTGGCCGCCCCTGCCGACCCCTCACGCTGCAGGAACCTCCGAACTTCTTCTGGTAACCCGTACTCCAGGTCACTCTGTACAGGGTCACACAGGTATATTAGTCCAAGAGATCAGAAAGCCACCAGATGCCCTATATGTCCAGTGACATGTTACCCCTCAGGCTCCCTATATCCAGTAAGCCAGAGCGACCTCACCCTCAGCATGAAGACTATTATTCTTCCTGGTTGTATAGAGTTCAGGAGAGCAGGGAGGCGCCGTAGGTCTGCCCACGGCTGCAGGTGCTGGTATCTGCCCATCATTTGGCCTGTGCTCTGTCGAAACACACAAGGGTGGGTTAGAATGCATTAACCAACAATATGTTCGCAAAACATGGGCAAGTATCTTGGGTATTTTACACTTTAATGTGGAAGTCGGGTATAGATGTTACCAAGCTCTTTCCAAAAGTACACACATATCAGGATCCAAGGAATTAACAGTACCGCAAAATCCTCTACACAACTCTTACTTTCTTTTCTTCGTCTCTTTCGTAATTCACCTCGACGCATCTACTATTTACCTGTCATTTACCTCGTTTTTAATAGACTCATCTACCGCTGCATCCAGTCTCATGTAAATACAGTCAGGTAATACTATATCCTTCAAATATGACGACAAGTCTTACGTTCTTTAGAGTTCTGCTTACTCTCATCACCTTGCTCTTTTGTGTGTTCTTATTCCACTTGTTTTCCACGCTTCCTAAACTACACCAACTTTTCCTGCTGACACTTGGACCATTTACAATGTAAATGTAAATGTTCCAAGTCGGACCGAAACGTCGTCGTGAGCTCCTCTCTCTCCTCTGTGCGGGTTATTTGTGTATTGTTCCAATCACGGTATTGTGCCTCTCTGTTCTTTTGCTAATTAGGTTTGGTTAGATCAGGTTAGGTTAGATTAGATTAGGTTAAGTTAGGTTAGGTTAGATTGTTGTCTATAAGGAAAATTTAACCAATTATAGCACATCATAAGAAAAATAAATAGTGTAAAAATGATGTTAGACGCTGACGTTGATAGTGAGGATGTGCTGCGAGATTAATGGAAGGAGAATCGAGTCTCCAACATCCCTTGCCAGTTTAGCGCTTCAAATAGAGTACTGTAAAATTGACTCACTTGGTGTATGATAGAGATGAAGAGACCAACGTTGGTGGCGTTGGTGAGGCCAGCCTCTGTGACCTCTGGTGTTACCCCTGTCACCTCCACACGCTGTAACAACACAACACACCTGTACTTCCACGTACAGTCACACGCTGTAACAACAACACACCTGTACTTCCACGTACAGTCACGCTGTAACAACACACCTGTACTTCCACGTACACACCACACCGGTACCCCCAAGTACACTCACACGATGTGTATACACACCACACCTGTACACCTACGTACATACACACTGTGTGTGCACATCACTGACACCCCCACACGGGGACAAGACCTGTAGTTCAACCTCCGCAAACTCACACATGCAGTGTCCAGCTAGCGCTCGTACCCATGAGCTATGGTATTCATACTTAAATCTAATAATAGTAATAAACATAATACAAATAATAGTGATCATAATACCAATAATAATAATCATAATACCAATAATAATAATAATAATAATAATAATGATGATGATGATTAAGATGATAATGATAATGCTGCTGATAATAGTAATGATGATGATGGATCTGCTGATGAGGATGACAATAATGATAATAGTGGTCATTATGATAAAGATGAGGGAGGTGATAATGACGATGGGGCAAAAATAATGACAAGAATAATGTTAACTTACCGAGAAGTTGGTGAGGAGGAGAGTGACCTGGTGGCTTGACCTGACAGTGACCTGCAGGCTCCTGGACCACGCCTCTGAGAGGTCACACAAAGATACTAGTTATTCAACAGGTTAGACTTAGTGGAACCAACATATCCCAGGTATTGGTCAATATATACCATGTATTGGACAATATATCCCAGGTATTGGTAAAAAATATCCCAGGTATTGATCAATATATCCCAGGTATTGGTCAATATATACCACCATGTATTGGACAATATATCCCAGGTATTAGTCAAAAATATCCCAGCCACACACCAACATACCCCAGCCTCACACCAACATATCCCAGCCACACACCAACATATCCCAGCCACACACCAACATATCCCAGCCACACACCAACATATCCCAGCCACACGCCAACATATCCCAGCCACACACCAACATATCCCAGCCACACACCAACATATACCAGCCACACACCAACATACCCCAGCCACACACCAACATATCCCAGCCACACGCCAACATATCCCAACCACACACCAACATATCCCAGCCACACACCAACATATCCCAGCCACACGCCAACATATACCAGCCACACGCCAACATATCCCAGCCACACACCAACATATCCCAGCCACACGCCAACATATCCCAGCCACACGCCAACATATCCCAGCCACACCAACATATCCTAGCCTCACACCAACATACCCCAGCCACACACCAACATACCCCAGCCACACCAACATATCCCAGCCTCACACCAACATATCCCAGCCTCACACCAACATACCCCAGCCACACACCAACATACCCCAGCCACACACCAACATACCCCAGCCTCACCAACATATCCCAGCCTCACACCAACATATCCCAGCCTCACACCAACATACCCCAGCCACACACCAACATACCCCAGCCACACACCAACATACCCCAGCCACACACCAACATACCCCAGCCACACACCAACATATCCCAGCCACACACCAACATATCCCAGCCACACACCAACATATCCCAGCCACACACCAACATACCCCAGCCACACCAACATACCCCAGCCACACACCAACATACCCCAGCCACACACCAACATACCCCAGCCACACACCAACATATCCCAGCCACACACCAACATATCCCAGGCGGAAAGCCAGTAAACAAACATAAATTTCAACGTCAGTTTCCTCAAGATAAAATTTTCTCTGTGAATTTGAAAAATCTTTCCTTCCTCTGACAACGTCGTTTTCAGCGCTGTATCACCTAGTGGGTTTAGCGCTTCTCTTTGATTATAGTAATTATTCTAACAGATGGAACCTCTTAAGTATATATATATATATATATATATATATATATATATATATATATATATATATATATATATATATATATATAAAATTATATATATATATATACGAATATATATGAATATGTATACATCGCTAGTCAGTGTACAGAGGGATTTTTTTTTAAAGTAAAAATTGTGTTCAGTAACCAACCCTTCGTAACTCCCCCCGGCGGTCACCTTCGTAACTCCCCCCGGCGGTCACCTTCGTAACTCCCCGGCGGTCACCTTCGTAACTTCCCCGGCGGTCACCTTCGTAACTCCCCGGCGGTCACCTTCGTAATTCCCCGCGGCGGTCACCTTCGTAACTTCCTCCCGACGGTCACCTTCGTAACTTCCCCCCGACGGTCACCTTCGTAACTCCTCCCGGCGGTCACCTTCGTAACTCCCCCCGGCGGTCACCTTCGTAACTCCTCCCGGCGGTCACCTTCGTAACTCCCCCCGGCGGTCACCTTCGTAACTCCCCCCGGCGGTCACCTTCGTATGTGCTCATCTGCAGGTGTGCATGTAAATACCTTGTGGGTGTGTTGTGGAGGTGTGGGTGGGTTACCTTGTGGGTGTGTTGTGGAGTTGTGGGTGTGGTTTGGAGGTGTGGGTGGGTTACCTTGTGGGTGGGTTGTGGAGGTGTGGGCAGGTGTGGGTGCCAGCTGTCTCCCTCCCTCACTGTGCCAGCTCCAACACACAGCTGGTAAAACACATAACACGGATATTGACAACATTGTTCTTATTGATCTGTGTATCTCTAGCCACTGTATCATCTCCATCTAGACCACAGCTTAGCCACTCAGACGTGTATTATCTCCATCTAGACCACAGCTTAGCCACTCAGACGTGTATCATCTCCATCTAGACCACAGCTTGATTACTCAGGCGTGTTTGATCTCCATCTAGACCACAGCTTGATCACTCAGACGTGTATGGTCGAATTCCAGACTGTAACTTAATTAATCACTTAGTCTTGTATGGTTAAATCCCAGAGCGCATTTTAATCACTAAGAGCCGTGTGATCTGCACCCAATTCCAAGCGTCACCCCTCACACCTGTGTGGTCACTACTCCATAAAGAAAGCAATAGTCACGGCAGCTTTACAATCACCACAAAGAACATATTTATCTTAGCGTGTCCGCCCCAGCACCGGGCTCAACCCATACTGGTTTTGAAACTCACCAGTTCCTGGATGCTATGCCACGTAGAAAAAGGCGCCCGAAGCCATTGCCTCCATGGCTGGGTAAAAAGGAGACTCATGTTCAACTAGTCAGTGTCTCATTAGTCTAACACATTGTCAGTAATTTTGCCAACATTATTACAACCGCCTTTAAGAGGCGCGTGAGTTTTCCTGTCTCCTAATATCATGTTTATTTTTCCCTGTAACCTACCTTGTCCATAATTACTATCGCATTTGCTTTGTCTGCTTTCGTAAGGTGAAGTCCAGGATCTTACCTTAATTCATGGTATAACTTAACAAATATTCGAGGACAATTGTGTTGCAGACGTCTGAGCTCAGACCTCTGCAACACAATTGTCCTCAAATATTTGTTAAGTTATACCATGAATTAAGGTAAGATCCTGGACTTCACCTTACGAAAGCAGATAAAGCAAATGCAATAGTAATTATGGACATATTTGGTTATAGGGGAAAAATAACATATTATTAGATAACAGGAAAACTGACGTGCCCCTTAATCAACTCTTCGCCATATGTATGAATAAACAGATGAATGAACGGGGGGGGGGAGGTCGAATTCACTCTCTCTATCACTCTCTCTCTCAGGAGATGGAGGATCAAGCCTCCACTACGTCTTGCGCTGAATGACCCACATGGATTTAGCGCTCAACATGAATATTATAATAATGAAAAATAGAGGGTATCAATTGGCAGTAGACTGGTGACAGATGAATACTGTGTACTGAAAAAAAAAATTTGGACTCTTGCCTTGAAGGTCAGTCACAACACTGCTAACTCGATGACTTGAACTGGTGGAATGAAACTGGTTGGTCTGGTGGAATGAAACTGGTTGGACTGGTGGAATGAAACTGGTTGGACTGGTGGAATGAAACTAGTTAGACTGGTGGGATGAAACTGGTTGGACTGGTGGGATGAAACTGGTTAGACTGGTGGAATGAAACTGGTTTGACTGGTGGGATGAAACTGGTTAGACTGGTGGGATGAAACTGGTTGGACTGGTGGAATGAAACTGGTTGGACTGGTAGGATGAAATAAGTGGAATGAAACTAGTTAGACGGATGGGATGAAACTGGTTGGACTGGTGGAATGAAACTGGTTGGACTGGTAGGATGAAACAAGTGGAATGAAACTAGTTAGACGGATGGGATGAAACTGGTTGGAGTGGTGAGATGAAATTAATGTTAATACATAGTGTAGAATAGCGTTCCTACAGTAGTGTGCATATTAATTGGGACAATGATGAAGTAAGACATTTATTTGGAAAATTAATGTTTATTTGAAAAATACACAGCAATGATATGACAGATAAATAATTGATTTAATAAGAGATATGACTACCCTTTGCTTTTATAAGCATTGCTACACACTTTGGCATAGACTCAACCAATGTTGAACACATTTTGGCAGGTTCTTCGTCGTGGTACCAGATCCTAATAAGAGCAGCAATTAGCTTCACAGTTTAACAGTCCTGTTTCGCGATCCTGCGTTTGGTTGTTGACAATAGATTGTCAACTGGGTTGAGGTCAGGAGAGTTTCTAGGCCAATTTAGAACGTTTAGCGATCGAAGAATGTCATCATTTTTCTGGAAGTGTGGCACAGAGCAAGATCCTGCTGGAAAATGCCTTCTCCATCAGGAAAGTCTCTATCCACACTGGGAAGCAAACGAGTTGCCAGGATTGCCTTGTATTTGTCACTGTTCATCGTTCCCTCAACAATAACAAGTCGTCCAGGGTGTTTACCAGTAAAACTACCACAAAATCTGGTCTTAGGTGGGTGTTTTGGCACTCACTACAACTGATCTGTACCCATTTACTTCAAAATTCACCTCATCTAAAAAAAATATAACTTATCTCCATTCATTTGTCGTCCATTCCTTTTGATCGAGTGCCCACCGCATACGTTTGTTCTTCATAGCAGCATTCAATAATTTGTTCTTTACCGGCTTTCTTGTAGTTCTTCCAATTTCAAATAGCCTTAGTCGAACACTGAAGCCAAATTTCTCTATAGATCTAAGAGCTATAATACTTGCAAGCTTCCTAGGTGTAACATCCATCATGGATTTCAGTAGTAATCATGAACTAAAGGGAAGAATTTGGCAAAATCACATTCACTCACGGAGCACGCTTACAGGAATAGCCTTACAGAGCAACAGCTGTTGTAGCACTGACGAGAGTCGCAGGGTGACACCATAGCTGGATGGTTGCCAGAAGTCACTAGCAAACTCTTCTGAAAAGAAAAGAACCCAAACTACATTAATTAAGCTGGAGTCTTAAGACATATTATGAGATAATCACAAAATTTACTCCTGTCCCAATTAATTTGCATACTACATGGTGTGGAACAAGATCCCAATATATTGTGGAACAGGATCCCAACATAGTGGTGTACAGCATGCCTACACCAGCTCCTGCCAGCTTCACACCTGCGAGGCAGTGAGGCTGATGGACAGGTGTGGGGAGATGAATCTCTAATTTATGGACCAGTCACTGAAGTCAATTTGTGTGCTCAAGCAGTCAGCTTGATAGTTTGTGAGAGATAGCAGCCAGGGGCCCCTGAAGACAGTGTGTGAGATAGCAGCAAGAGCCCCTGAAGACAGTGTGTGATACAGCAGCCGGGGACCCTGAAAACAGTGTGTGAGAGACAGCAGCCGGGGCCCCTGAAGACAGTGTGTGAGAGAGCAACCGGGGCCCCTGAAGACAGTTTGTGAGAGATAGCAGCCAGGGCCCTTAAAGACAGTGCGTGAGATAGTAGCCAGGGCCCTCGAAGACAGTGTGGGAGATAGCAACCAGGGCCCCTGAAGACAGTGTGTGAGAGATAGCAGTCATGGCCCTTGAAGATAGCGTGTGAGAGATAGCAACCATGGCCCCTGAAGACAGTGTGTGAGAGATAGCAGTCATGGCCCTTGAAGATAGCGTGTGAGAGATAGCAACCAGAGCCCCTGAAGACAGTGTGTGAGAGATATCAGCCAGGGCCCCTGAAGACAGTGTGTGTGAGAGATAGCAGCCAGGGCCTCTGAAGACAGTGTGTGTGAGAGATAGCAGTCATGGCCCCTGAAGACAGTGTGTGTGAGATAGCAGCCATCCCGGGTCTCTGAAGGCCATTTGTTGCTACTGTTGTGTTAATTAAGACTGTATGCTTCTGGTAGCAGCTTTATCCAGCCCTTGTTATCTGGGTGTCTGCGTCTGAGAGCACAGTATGTAATGTGTGAGTTAGTAAAAATGCTTGTGTGTGTGTGAGGTGATCTTGGCATCTGTGAGTGTCAATTAAGGTTGTTTGTGTTTACTCTGTCTTAGAATGGATAAAGATCTAGCTAACTCTTGCTAGTGTAAATGAGAAGCACATCATCCGTGTTTTACGAGACTGCGCCAGGGATGATAATTGTGCGATTGTTAACATTCTTGTCCAGCCTGACACTTTGCTGGCAGTTATGGCGGTCAGGAGAGTGTTAGTCTGCTGAGCTTTTAATCAGCCACCGAGAGCTACTCTAGTAGCATGGGAGTAGCATGTCCGTGTCGCGATTAGAGGACGGAGGATCGAGCCTGAACCACACCTTGCTTTGAATGTCCCACACAGCGATGAAGTTTGCTAAGCTAGACTGATTCCAGGGTACTAGAGGCATCTAATAGATTGACTCCAGGGTACAAGAGACATCTAATAGACTGACTCCTGCTGCTGCTTAGGAAAATCGATATCAATGTTTTTTTACAGAAAGCCTCCTCCTCTTCCTCCTCCTCCTTTGCCTTATCATCTTTCTCTTGCTACCAGCAGGAGGAAAATTAAAGAATACTGATCAAGAGTGAATACAACCATCACTCTCGTCACCACTACCACCACCGCTTCCATTAACACCACCCTCACTATCACTACTTACAATAACACCACGACTAACACCGTCACCACCACTCAGGAACACTACTTATATAGTCAATGTTATTATCAGCTACCAACACTATCCTGTGGGAGTACTACTCTCGGCTACCACAAATGGTACCCCTATACCCCCCGTCTCCTCTCTCTGGCCTGCAGCAGTCCAAGGTGTGGACTGTGTTCTGGCTCAACCGGAAGACTGACAGCTTTTTTAAGTGTCACTCGCCTTATAGAAGGATCAGCATGTAGTGTGGGGGCTGGTCTGGGCCCTCCGGCAACCTGGGACAGTCTGTAGCTATGTGGAGCCTCATCCCACTGATATTAATGACAGCATCTGTGTCCGTGTGGATCCTCAACCCACTGATATTAATGCAGTGTCTATAGGTGTGTGGGTCGTCAACCAATTTGAGTTACTGTGACAGTGGTGATCCTCAACCTACTGAAAGTTCAGACCAGGTCTGGTATCATCAGGATCTTCTACCCACTGAGAGTTTAGATCAGGTCTCCGTCTAGTTGTTTGGTTATAAAAGAGATAAGAGTGAGAGAAGTTACTAGAGGGCTGGTCCACCGCCCTGCTCGCTGACTCCTTCAGGCTACATCCATTCACCAACAATTAACTTGATTCAATTTATTGCACTGCAGTACAACATACTCCTGGTTACAAGTGCTCTGCAGAGTGCCAGTGTATGTATGTGTGTGTGTACTCATCTAATTGTGGTTGCATGGGTCGATGCATAGCTCCTGGCCCCGCCTCTTCACTGATGGCTACTAGGTCCACTCTCTCCCTGTTCCGTAAGCTTTATCATACCTCTTCTTAATAGTGCGTGTGTGTGTGTGTAGTAGTAGTAGTAGTAGTAATAATAGTAGTAGTCCTGGTAATAGCTAGAGGTGTCTTAAACAGTGTGCTTGTCTCTGAAGGTATTATGCTAACATATTAATGACTGTTCAACATTCTGCAGGTTGCAACCTTCTGCAAATCTTCCCTCATGATTTGTTTGTCTTAGATAAACTTTTTTCAAACATTATTGACCACTTTATACACACAAAAATATCACGCTACAGAAGTAGAGATTCAGCGACAGGAAGAGGTAAACTTTAGACATCCTCCCAGGATGCCACCCACAACTGTCGACTAACACCCAGGTACTTATTTACTGCAAGGTGAAAAGGGTCATCAGGTGTGTGATGAATTGCCCAAACGTCTTGCCTTGGGCAAGAACTCGAGTACTAAACTACCACTGTAGCTACAATAAGTTACCTTAAATAGGTAGCGACACAGGAGCTGCTGCCTGGTGTGTGTGTGTGTGTGATCACTAGTGTGCTCAGATGACACGCTATCTACCAACCTGATCCCGTGGGCAGCCACAGGCACGGGTGTGGCGGCAGCTCATGATACAGCGACCACCCTCTACCCTAGAGGCGGGGATGTGGGGAGATGGTGGAGGCTGTGGGGACGGAGGGTGTGGGGTGGGCGACCGTGGAGGGGAAGGGGAGGTGGCACAACCCGGTGTTCATGTCCTGGGATGTAACTGATGCTAACGTGGAGACAATTCACGAAAGAGCTTTCTCTTATTCACTTTTTTTTCCACTGAAGAAAATTGAGTACAGCAGCAGCGTGCTGCTACACTATTCTAAGTGTGTACACCCGCAGTGTGCTGCTGCCTTTCTCAATATGATAGTTACACAGTGGGAACAAGAGCTAGCTTTGTTTCCCCTGTCCCCTTCCATCACACCTGTTGGTTTTTGCCTAATCAGATAATGAAGCTGTAGTCGTATTGTTATTAATTCCGAGCGTGGGAGGGTCATCGCCCCCACAGCTCGGTGCAGATAAGATAAGATAAGATTTCTTCGGATTTTTAACCCCGGAGGGTTAGCTACCCAGGATAACCCAAGAAAGTCAGTGCGTCATCGAGGACTGTCTGTCTTATTTCCATTGGGGTCCTTAATCTTGTCCCCCAGGATGCGACCCACACCAGTCGACTAACAACCCGGGTACCTATTTGCTGCTAGGTGAACATGACAACAGGTGTAAGGAAACACGTCGAAATGTTCCACCCGCGGGGAATCGAACCCGGGCCCTCCGTGTGTGAAGCGAGAGCTCAAGCCACTAGACCACCGGGCCACTTTTGTTGATGGCCTGATCAGTCAGCCTGTTGGTGTTAGCAGTTAAGGCGATATCGTTAAGCTGTGGGTTCAGTAGATAAGGCAGCTCCAGAGCTGGAGTTACTGTTACTGGAGGATTACCATCTCTTGAGTGATTGTGAGGGAGAAATGTTTTGGTGATGAGTCCAGATGAATATCTTAGTGAGTTAAGTAGCTATCTTAGTGAGCAAGATAGCTAACCTAGTAAGATATAGTGAATAGAGATGAACATCTTTTAAATGAGGTTCATTATATTATTGTTATTATTATTTTCACAAGGAAGTGCCAGCTTGGCAGAGGTCCTACAGCGCCTGGGGTAATGGTACATAACCAATAATGATCCAAGGAAGGAGAGAGTAACTGCAATTCCTCGGACCAGGAGTCCTTCACCGGCATCAAGGCACCCCTTCCTCCTTGAAAGCGAACAAGTTAAAGGTGAACAAGGCACCCCCTTTCCCCTTGAACTGAAAACCCCCCTGAAGCGGACCAGCACAGCCATGGGTATGATCACTGTGCAATCACTGTGCTCACTCTGGTCCTTGTTTCACTGTTGCAACGTCACATTGCAACGACGGTGATTGGCTCCCACGGAGCACACAGTCGTGTTGCAGAAATGTATAGATTGCAAGAAAGCCACAAAATGGAAGGTGTGGAGGGGAAAATAAATATGCGAGCAATGAATAAATAACTGGCAGCAGGTGTTTACTTAGATGACACAGGAAGAGACTTGGGTTCCATCAGCGAGGTACCCTCACGCACCCCATCATGTATCAAGCCACAAATATCAAGTGTATTCCTTTCAAATATTGTGAAACATCTTCCTATACTTGTGCATAAGGCAATTTTTTTTAATAATGCAGCTATGCAATTTGTGAAATATTTTTATCTTCTGGCAAGTGTGTAAAATTCCTTAATTGTTATTTTTTTGATAAACATTCGTCGGGAATGAAATTAAAAAGAAATAATAGGAATTAAAATTGAGTATGTGGAGAAGAAAGAGAGGCTAAATGAGTGATGAAAGATTATAAAAGAGCAAACGCTGGAGGACATATCATGGATATTTCATTAACTACTTCAAACACTATGTGTACACCAATCAAAATGTTATTTCTGGCACAGGTGCGTGAGGGCGAGGGTGGTCAAACTGGCTCTGCCCTCACCAGCACCACTCACCACTGATGGTTACCAACCTGCCAATATAATCTTGCAGCTGACGAGTGAAATTTGCCACAGTAACTCAAACAGGTAATAATAGATGAGAAAGAGACCAAGAGGAAGATGTAAGGAGCAATGCTCAGGTTAATGGCACGGCTTAGCTAGGAGTTAGTGGAGCTGGTGTTGGTGTTTGTGTGTTTATTGAGGCACTGGGTAGTCCAGAATTTGTGGTCTTGGTGTTTATGTTTAGTATTTATTACTATTATTATTATTATTATTATTATTAACCCGCAATAGATCATACGGAGCTGGTAAATGGAAGATGATCAGACTTGATTGTGACAAGAGGAGGTGAATCGCAATTCCTTAGATCAAAGGCTCTTCACGAGCATCAATAAAGCCATAAAACACTCCTGACCAGGATAGCAGTCACGGCTCTCAATGGAGGCGGCTGGAACTCTCTGGCTTATACAAGTGAATTTTTATATACTGTTACGAAATGGATTTAGATTTTGATTGGATTTTTGCCGCCGAAGTGGCTAGTTTATTGTGCACCCTACATCCGTCTTATGGACGGTAGCGCAAGAGTACATAGATACACAAAAGGCCTAGGAACTAGGCCTTTTGTGTATCCACAGGAGTACATCTGGATTTATATCTACAGTTGTGTTATCTGTTGTAAACAAATTTATCATATTTGCTTAATATATAATATCTTATTTCCGTTAATAAGATACCCTGATATATCACATAAGTTACTATAATATCTTTATATTCCATAAGGTATTAAATAAAGTGGAGAGGAATCTGACCACATATTTTGCATTTAGTTTGATTATCATCTGTGTGTCTGCCAAACTGCCAGAAGAACTTGTAACCAAGCCTAAGACTGACAACTACAACATCACTCAGTTTGTTCTTATTGCAAATTGCCCTATAAACCTACTTATCTACATTCATCATATACTCAGTGATAGCTATATTCAGGTTTCTATCTACATTAATATAATAAACACGAAACATATGCCCTCACGATCGAAGTGTAGCTGAGATCGAAATGTAGCTTAGTGGAGATGAATGAGGAGACTTAAATATGATGTTTGCCAGTTAGGCTTCCTTTGTTATGAGTGATCGTTGCTAACACTAAGTTCTCTGCAGGAGCTGCAACTACTCAGTTTGCTGCAGGAGCTGCAACTACTCAGTTTGCTGCAGGAGCTGCAACTACTCACTTCGTTGCAGGAGCTGCAACTACTCACTTCGTTGCAGGAGCTGCAACTACTCAGTTTGCTGCAGGAGCTGCAACTACTCAGTTCGTTGCAGGAGCTGCAACTACTCACTTCGTTGCAGGAGCTGCAACTACTCAGTTTGCTGCAGGAGCTGCAACTACTCAGTTCGTTGCAGGAGCTGCAACTACTCAGTTTGCTGCAGGAGCTGCAACTACTCACTTCGTTGCAGGAGCTGCAACTACTCACTTCGTTGCAGGAGCTGCAACTACTCAGTTTGCTGCAGGAGTTGCAACTACTCAGTTTGCTGCAGGAGCTGCAACTACTCAGTTCGTTGCAGGAGCTGCAACTACTCACTTCGTTGCAGGAGCTGCAACTACTCAGTTTGCTGCAGGAGTTGCAACTACTCAGTTTGCTGCAGGAGCTGCAACTACTCAGTTCGTTGCAGGAGCTGCAACTACTCACTTCGTTGCAGGAGCTGCAACTACTCAGTTTGCTGCAGGAGTTGCAACTACTCAGTTTGCTGCAGGAGCTGCAACTACTCAGTTTGCTGCAGGAGCTGCAACTACTCAGTTCGTTGCAGGGAGCTGCAACCACTCAGTTTGCTGCAGGGAGCTGCAACCACTTAGTTTGCTGCAGGGAGCTGCAACCACTCAGTTTGCTGCAGGGAGCTGCAACCACTTAGTTTGCTGCAGGGAGCTGCAACTACTCAGTTTGCTGCAGGGAGCTGCAACCACTTAGTTTGCTGCAGGAGCTGCAACTACTCAGTTCGGTGCAGGAGCTGCAACCACTCAGTTTGCTGCAGGGAGCTGCAACCACTTAGTTTGCTGCAGGGAGCTGCAACTACTCAGTTCGTTGCAGGGAGCTGCAACCACTCAGTTTGCTGCAGGGAGCTGCAACCACTTAGTTTGCTGCAGGGAGCTGCAACTACTCAGTTTGCTGCAGGGAGCTGCAACCACTTAGTTTGCTGCAGGAGCTGCAACTACTCAGTTCGGTGCAGGGAGCTGCAACCACTCAGTTTGCTGCAGGGAGCTGCAACCACTTAGTTTGCTGCAGGGAGCTGCAACTACTCAGTTCGTTGCAGGGAGCTGCAACCACTCAGTTTGCTGCAGGGAGCTGCAACCACTTAGTTTGCTGCAGGGAGCTGCAACTACTCAGTTTGCTGCAGGGAGCTGCAACCACTTAGTTTGCTGCAGGAGCTGCAACTACTCAGTTCGGTGCAGGGAGCTGCAACCACTCAGTTTGCTGCAGGGAGCTGCAACCACTTAGTTTGCTGCAGGGAGCTGCAACCACTCAGTTTGCTGCAGGGAGCTGCAACCACTTAGTTTGCTGCAGGGAGCTGCAACCACTCAGTTTGCTGCAGGGAGCTGCAACCACTCAGTTTGTTGCAGGGAGCTGCAACCACTCAGTTTGCTGCAGGGAGCTGCAACCACTCAGTTTGCTGCAGGGAGCTGCAACCACTTAGTAAGCTGAGCTCAAGAGCAGGCTGACGCAGGGACTGGAATAATATTGTACCTTCAGCTGAACTTAAGAATAAGGGTTGTTGGTACTACGTGTTCGTTCATCATGGCTAATGTCTGTAGTCATTGCATCAGGCTCGTTGAACGATCCACTAGGGATTAGCCTTTTTTTTTAATAATAATAATATTGATCTTACTACTGATGAGTTATCATCCTCTGGAGAAAGCACAGAACTTATCATCCTTCATTACACTTTCTAATTGTCTTTATATTTATGCGAGTTCTTTTTATGAACGGTTTTCAATTATGTGGTTTTGTAGTCAATCATCGTCACACTGTGAAAAACACTACAGGAATTACGACACAAGTTGGTCAGTAATCACAAGATTGACTTACACATAATTTCACCTTGCAGAAGTATTTATGACATGTAACGGCGAAAATGATGAAGTATTTATTGATAACCAGACCATCTGGTGACTCCGTGTACTGGCTGATACCATCATCAGATACACAACAGTGTGTGTGGATAAGTTCCCCCCAACATTTGAACATTTCCAACACGACCGGAGTTTCCTTACCATGGAAAGGATATGGCTTCCAGCATGACTGAAGTTGCTTACCTATTTGCATATTTTTTTCGACATGTGACCCGCAGCAATCGGCTGCCAGGTGCATAAGACGGGGAGGCAGGGTACAAGGAAGGGCATGGCAGGGGGCAGTGGAGAGAGAGAGAGAGAGAGAGAGAGGGTAGATGAGGTGGACTCTGGAGAGAAAGGTAATATAGAGGAAGAGAAATGTAACATGGAAGAGTGACCGAAGAACTGACTAAATTGTAATAGAACTCCAGATAATAGTATTGATCTGTATTAACTTACTCTATGGTTGATCTTCGTAGGCAGAGGTATATGCCGCAGCTGATGCAGTTGTTAGGAGATGCACGTCTCATCTGAATTACCCGACGTCCGTGCCGGCGTACGTGGACCTACTGCTAATTTCTCTGCCTCTTCTTGTCGCCGCCACGATGCACGGGACTCAGACGCTTTCAGCCGACGTGCCCAAAATGCCGCACCAGGTAGTAAATGATACAGTCCTCCTGATGCTCTGTAAACAGTATTCAAATTACGAGCTTGATTAAGAGATGAATTTCTCCATGTTGATTAGCTGGGATCTTAGTGACGATTGAGAGTTTTTGACGTTCATTGGACGAAAGATTGATGACGAAAGGGATTTTCTTGACGGTGGTTGGTCGCGAGAGTGTGTAAAACAGCGGCAAGAATCTCATTGGTTTAGTACATCAGTGACGTCGTCCCCCGGTCCAAGAAATTCATCTGCTCCAATAATTTACCCAAACGACTGGAACACTCTTTGTTTATACTTTACAGAATCTACCGAAGCATTGACCTTTTAAGACGATTTCTATACAAATGCCTTATCTCATAATAAGAGCATATATTCGCCCATAAAAGGAGGGATGCAATAAACGAATGTATAATGTAATAAACTGGCAACTTGATGGTAGCGGCGAGAGGTTGAGGTGAGGTTGAGGGAGGCGCGACAGTGTGTCTTTGATGCTGGTGTTGTGTAGTGGAGTTAGTGCCTCTCCCAGGGTGTAAGGGAAGTGTACCGCTTGTGTTATTTGATCAGATATACAGTGAAGTGGTGATGCTTGCCTCGCAGTCATAATCAAGTCGTGTGAAAAGAGAATCGAACTCAGTGGATATTTCCTCGTTCATCTTCGCGTCATTTGGCTCGGTAAGTTCTGATTTTTTCCCCCCAGTTTTATCAAGATTTATTGATTAATCTAGATTGAATGTTGCGATATAGCTTAACACAATTGCTAGAAGGTCTGTTGTTTGATTTTATATTTTTAAGTTACGTATTTTAAACCAAGGAAAAAGGAGGATAAAAATTATAGGAAAATTATAAACATTAAATATTTTTTTTATCAAGAGACTTGGCGAAATATTGTGCTGGATTGTTATCCATTGTCGCATTGAACTCTCCAGAGCTCTAGATTATATGTACACTAAATACGTTTATATATTTTTTCGTATTTATGTCGTGCATTTTAGCTACACTGCGATCACATGTGTCTTATAGATGTATTGATATATTTACTGGAATTAATATGGCGTGATTTTTTTGCACCAAAAATAACTTAGCCTGGGCCAATAGGAATCTCATATTATCTACGGTTTTCAATAACAAGAAGTTGATAAAAAGGGACGTGTGTAAAACACTTTGTTTTGTTTATAGTGGGAATGTTTTTTTCCTGCACAGCAGGGTTTTCAAAATAGCAGAACGAGTGGGGATCGAACCCCTGGCCGGTGAGTCCTGAAACTCACAGGTCAGTGTGCTAACCACTGGACCAGCTAGCTCGTGAAGGCTTCTTCAGTCGAATACAGAGATGATTTTCAAGCTGGAGACAGTGGAAGAAGTGAAGGGGATTCTTTTTTGCAGGCCTTCTAAAATGTTTGTCCGTTTCATAGCAAGGGCCGATGGTTCCGACAGTCCTTGTTTGTTTTATCTTAAGCACGAGGGAGTCACCTTACTTGGGAATCTAGTAAAACGTGGTTCATGTCACTCTTCTTTCTTGTCTCTCTGAAGACGCATGTTTAAGCAGAAGAAATCGCTCTGGTTTTTTGGTTTATTGTTTTTTTCACCTTGTTTTCGTGACATGCTCAGTACACACACACACACACACACACACACACACACACACACACACAACACACACACACAAACACACACACACACACACACACACACACACACACACACACACACACGCACACACACACACACACACACAAACACACACACACAAACACACACACACACACAAACACACACACACACACAAACACACACACACACAAACACACACACACACAAACACACAAACACACACACACAAACACACACACACAAACACACAAACACACACACACACAAAACACACACACACATACAAACACACAAACACACACACACACACACAAACACAAACACACACAAACACAAACACACACACACACACACAAACACACACACAAACACACACACACACACACACACACACACATATGATGGTGAGAGAAACTATTAAACGATCTTCCTTGTTAATTTGTCACATACAATACATGAGGATGGGAAAACTAGGTAATAGCTTCCGTGTTACCTAGCAGACAGACGTACCCTTGCCCCAGCGTCTAGCGTGACGTATACCGTGGTCTCATTGGCAGTCGTCTAGTAAAAGCTCCAACCCAGTCATGAATATCGGCTTAGTCTCGGGCCGTACGGTGCATACCATAAGCTGTGTGTTAGCCTGCACAAGGTCAAGCACCTTATGAGATGATAAACGGTACAGTATTAACAGAGGTGAGGCTAAGGGTCTGCTACAATGTAGCAGTCATATATTTTTTTAAATATGCATAAATCCTAATTGGATTTGAGTTTATGATTTATGTAGTTGGTACTTATGTTGAGCTAATATTCAACTCTTAAACGATCGTGACTCCTTTAATATTTGCGCGCGCGTACACACACACACACACACACACACACACACACACACACACACACACAAACACACACACACACACACACACACACACACACACACACACACACACATAGAGAGAGACAGAGAGAGGGAGAGGGATATTTCAACAGGCAAAATAGCAGAAAACAATGAAAAATGGAGATGTTAGGTGCAAGGGGAGGGGGCTCCAGGCAATAATGCCTGCAATCCCAATTATTAATTTCACCTCTGCTGCAAACAGGGATATGTCTCACTGTATCTCTTATGGAATGTCATTCACATATACCAGAAACAGCACTGGTCCTAATACTGATCCTTACGGAACCCCGCTTGTTACACTTCACATTTCCCAATCTGACATATGTTCTCGTACAGTCGCTCCTAGTTTAATCTTCTTCCCACAGGGTATTATTATATATATTTGATCCATTGTTCTGTGTGTATATTATATTTTATGATTCATTCAGGTGGAGTGCCTTAATGACTATGATCCTGACGCATTTTATAGCTTCTAATAAGTCAGGTAACAACGTCACTTCTGATGGTACACCACGTCACCTCTGATGGTACACCACGTCACCTCTGATGGTACACCACGTCACCTCTGATGGTACACCACGTCACCTCTGATGGTACACCACGTCTACTCTGATGGTACACCACGTCACCTCTGATAGTACACCACGTCACCTCTGATAGTACACCACGTCTCCTCTGATGGTACACCACGTCACCTCTGATGGTACACCACGTCTCTTCTGATGGTACACCACGTCACCTCTGATGGTACACCACGTCTACTCTGATGCTACACCACGTCTCCTCTGATGGTACACCACGTCACCTCTGATGGTACACCACGTCTCTGATGGTACACCACGTCTCCTCTGATGGTACACCACGTCTCCTCTGATGGCACACCACATATCCTCTGATCTCATCTGATGGTACACCACGTCACCTCTGATGGTACACCACGTCTCCTCTGATGGTACACCACGTCTCATCTGATGGTACTCCACGTCACCTCTGATGGTACACCACGTCACCTCTGATGGTACTACCAATCAGTGAACGGTAAAGTAATGAAAGCGGCCGCGTTAACTTTTCATTAATTTATTCATCAGGGGAATATTACCTGACGTAGGTGTTGGAATATCACCTGACGCAGGTGTTGGAATATCACCTGACGCAGGTGTTAATAAAGCCAGTGACTCGCTCAAGGATGCCGCTGACCTTTCTTTTTGATGCGACTATAACAACTGTTGGTGTCACAACAACCGTTGTTGCGGTGTACCGGTGAATGATGGTGTCACAGCAACCTGTACCGGTGAATGATGGTGTCACAGCAACCGCTGGTTTGCGGTGTACCGGTGAATTATTGTGTCACAGCAACCACTCTCAACTAATGTCATCTTTATCAACCACTATAAACTACTCACAAATCACAGAAAGGGTTAATCTCCAAGCGGATATAAACCAAGTAAGAGGATCTCACCTTCAAGTGTCACTATCACATCTATAAGGAAAATGATAAGATGCATAATGAGAACTTCCAAAACAAGGGATGCCGTACCATGGTTGATTCTTTTTAGGTCACTTACTCTATGTAGGCTGAAATACTGCTGTACAATAACAGCCCCCGTCAAGGCATATGAAATTGCGGATCTAGAGAATGTAGAGAGAACCTTCACTGCTTGTATTAGTTCAATCAAGCACCTTAATTACTGGGAACGTTTTAAGTCTCCTGACCTGCACTCCCTGGAACGTAGCCTGGAAAGTTACATCATAATCTACACCTAGAAAATCCTAGAGAAACTGATTTCAATTGTACACACATAAATCACCCCCTACGAAAGCAAAAGACTAAGCAGACGATGCAACATACCCCCACTAAGTGAAAACAATAAATGTCCGGGGCCCCAGACTGTTCAGCAGCCTCCCATCACACATAGGAATTACCAATAGATCCCCGGCTGTCTTCAAGAGAGAACTGGACAGATACAGAAAGTCAGTGCCCTATAAGCCTCGCTGTGGTTCATACGTTAGATTGCGTGCGGCCAACAGTAACAGCCTAATTGATCAGGCCCTGCTCCACCGGGAGGCCTGGTCGAATACTGGGCCGCGGGGGCGTTGACCCCCGGAACGACCTCCAGGTAGGTGACTCCTAAAACTGTAAACCACTGTGAACCATTATTAACAAGGGGTCATATGTATTCCAGTAGTGTTTCCAAGGGTCGTCAAGCATTATCATTTTATTTAATCCTTTAGTCAAGTGACCGTGAATGATGAATATAATGTTTAAATTGGATTTATGGGCATTATTAAAGAACAGGGATCTGGAGATGCCTTGTTTGTAAGGTTTGTGTTTCTTGAGGTTCCTTTGTGTTGCTTGAAGGGAGTTTGTGTTTTTTTAGTGTTTCATGAAATGAATTTGTGTTTCTTGAGGTACGTTTGTGTTTTTTTTAGTTTTTAGTATTTCATGAAATGAGTTTTGTGTTTCTTGAGATGCTTTTGTTTCTTAAGTGTTTCTAGAGATGCATTTGTTTTCTTGGTGTTCCTTGATTTGCGTTTGTGTTTCTTATTGTTTCGAAGAGATGGTGCATTTTGGAATGCAGCATTAGTGTGATGGTTGTGGTGGTAGGTGGTGGTGGTAGGTGATGGTGGTTGTGGTGGTAGGTGGCGGCGGCGGCGGCGGTGGCGGCGGCGGCGGCGGCGGCGGTGGCGGCGGTGGCGGCGGCGGCGGCGGCTTGACTCCACAGGCGGGCGACTCACATTTGCATGTGACTTCTGTACCTTCTATTCACGGTGAAGTAAATGTGGGAGTGAAGGAGTGATTGTGCATGTTGAGCCTCGGACGAAGGACCAGAGAAGGGAAGGAGAATAGATAAAGAGAAGGGAAGGGACGATCGCATGATAAAGTCAGAAGGGAGAGGGGGGCACTGAAGGAGAGGGGGGAAAAGAGTGATGATTCGAAGAAAGATTTTTTCTGGGGGGGAAATGGGAACAATGAGGACGAATTTACTCTCCCTGACAGTTGTCTTGTTTTATTAAAATAGAGAAGAATTTACCGACACAACAACTTCTGCACGCTACTTCCTCCTCATTCGTACTCCAAAGTACCAAAAATCAACATTCCAGGCCACATTTTCTTCATTCATTTATAGAATTTCCCCATTACCTGCCTTCTCTATTCTTCCATTGTCTACCAACCGAATGACCTCCTCTTCCTCCTTCTCCTCCTCTTCCTCTTCCATCTTCTGTTCTACCTATGATTGGCACATTGGTCATGACCCTCCTATAGAAGATGACGGAGTTAATTGTTCGTCTGAATGAATGGACTTTCTGGTTTTATTTTGGAGTGACTGCGATGCAGGGGTTTATAAACCAGTCCTCATGGACTGTGATGTAGGGATTTATAAACCAGTCATTGTGGACTGACGCAGAGGTTTATACCAGTCCTTGTGGAACCCCCATTGTTCCTGCTACCGCCAGGGCTCTGTGAGTGGGTATTGATACCCCCCAGAGCTGTGTGTGGGTACTGAGCTGGGGCAGTCGAGGACCTAGCGAGACGAGGCTAAGTTTGAATGTAAGATCGAGAGCAGAGAAATTTTCATTTTCTGTTGAATTTTTCTTTATAATAATTATTTTTTTTACTCTCTTGTTTTTGTTATTTCATATGAAACTATTTCTAATGCTTTTACTAGCAATGAAATTGGAGTAAGAATTAAACCCATGCAGAGAATAAACAGCTAGGTTAATATTAGTTAATATACACGATGACACGACGGGTTTCCACTACTGGAGGGTAGAGAGTAGTGTCTGGCTCTCTCTTACCAGACGGAGGATCAAGTTTTCACCATTCCTTGCTCTCAGTGACCCACACGGGTTAAGCCCTTTATATAATAATAATAATAATAATAATAATAATAATAGGCAGTATTGAGACGATGAGGCGGTATTAATGTGCAGGCATAGTATATTGGATTTATGATCCTCTACATGATGACCTAACAGTGGCACTGCTTGAACCATCGCCGTAACGGTGATGGCGTCACAGTGGCACTGCTTGAACCATCGCCGTAACGGTGATGGCGTCACAGTGGCGCTACTTGAACAATCGTCATTGTATTGATGGCTCCAGGAGCGCCAGCATCTTGCGACGTGGGCAACACTGGTCACAGAGATCAGGTTAAGGTTCAGACATTCCGCGGTGTTCCTCTTACCACAAGACTCAAGACCCATCTGATGGCTCCATCTCCTCACACAGCTTAACCTTCCTTCTTAACACCCACAAGCTTCCTTTACGCCCACATTACAGTAAGTCGCAAGAGTGAATATTGTGGGCGCAAGGGGAGGTTCCTTGACGCTGGTGAGGGGCTCTTGATCTAGGGAATTGGATCTGTACTCCGGTTCCGAGAATTGAGCCTGAATACCCTCCACCCCCCCCCCCACATGCGCTGTATAATCCTACGGGTTAAGCGCTCTTCCATGATTATAATAATAATAATAACTACTGCAGGAGCTGAGAGGTTTACCGGACTTTAGTTGAGACCGTGGACTACAGCTACTCCTACAGGAACCGAGTAGGTGACCGGACTTGAGGTGACACCGTGGTCTTTAATTACTACAGCAGGCAGTGATGAAGTGACGTACAAGTAAATATTGGCTGTCAGATGCCAGAGTTATGTATCTTATCAGTGTTCACTCTTGTTTTTGTTAGTATATTGTCTAAGAGAAAATCATCTGACACAAATCATCCACAGCAGCAGCAGCAGCAGCAGCACTGACCGCTAGCTTACCGGCGTTGGACTCTGGTTTGATTTTTTTTTTGCTGTGCTGGGAACTTGTACATGCTTGAGGGCGAGGTCACCACTTCCACATTACACTTGATGTTCACGTGTCCAGTGCCTTGTAGACGTGTGATGAGTATGTGACCAGTGGGTCAACTGACCTGGGAAATAACATGATTTGCATGACGTCAGAGACAGCGGAGGACTGTAACACAATTAAATGCATCAGCAGTGTGCTGTTATTGCTTCCCTGGGAACAAAAGCAAGCTGCTTCTCTGTCATAACGCAGGTGGGGCTTATACAAGATGATAATATCAACTAACCTGAGGTGAGAGACTTCGGTAGGGGCAATGAGGATATCGTTAAGCATTTCAACAAGGGGTTCATCAGCTACGGGAGCTTCAAAGGCATAGCTGGAGTTACTATCATTTGGGAACTGCCGTCCCTCAGGATAGCCTCTCATATACACAGGGAAAAATGGAGTTGTTATGAAGTTATCTCCGTCATCCCAGAGCAGAGGACAAAACGTCATCCCGCTCCGACCCAACACAGGTCACGACGCTCGGAGTTGTTTCTTCAAACAGTTGAATCTTCTGGTCTACTGAGCATCGTGAATTGTGTCCTAAATCCACAGAGTTTTTTGCTTCGTTGTTGACTAGTGCTTGCTAGTCGGCTAGTGCTCTCACTTGGTCGACTTGGATTTTCTTCTCTGTAGTACAATTTTCCCTTGAATCGTCACTCTTCCTCCTGTGTTAAACGTTTCACTGTGCTAACTCCACTTCTTCCCTCTTTATTTTCTCATTTTTTCTCTCACTTTTTTATTCGGATGACCCTACATGACCCATATAATTTTAACGCCTTCTTGAAATTGTAACAATAATAATAATAATAATAATAATAATAATAATAATAATAATAATAATAATAATAATAATTTATTATCTGGTATACACTTATTCGTGTGAGGGGGGTGGTGGTAGTTTTAGTGAACTCTCCTGGAGTCCAGGGTCCCATGCTAGTTCTAGTGTTGCTAGGATGGGGAGTGAGATGCCGGAGACACTTTAGAGTGGGCAGGGTTGTGTGAGGGACGACGACGAGGGACTATCCCTGCCACAAGTGTGCTATCATGTGACGGATCCAGATTCCTGTGTGCCCACGCCCCGAAATCCCTCCCGTCCTCCCACACACGCTCATCAGACCCGACGCTGTAGACAATCACAAGGTCACACTACAAGGATTTTACAACCAGCACAACTGTGTCTACTGTAAGGGCACAGTTGGTGCCGCTGATACAACCACTCTGTGTGGTTGACACCAAGCTCTCCACTTTGTGTGGTTGACACCAAGTTCTCCACTTTGTATGGTTGATACTGTTGCAAGATGAAGCTATCACCCCCCCTCAACCTGATCTTGTTGAACACGTTGCATCATGTTGCCCGCCCCAACAGCAATTACCAGAGATGCATCAGCCTTCTCGTGATATAATTAAAACAGAGAGCAACTGGTTCCAGCAGTCTGTTGGCTGTGATGAAACCTGCTGATTACTGCATTGTATATTTATGTTTATATTTATAGTGTCCGAGTGTTTTGTTGGTGGTATTGTGTAATGCACACCTCACCAGCTGCCTCTCTTTGTGCCTGTCTTGCAAGAGGCGTGCCTACACTACACTTAAAAATGCATCATATAAATTCTTCAGAGTGCAGGCACTGTACTTCCCACCTCCAGGACTCGAGTCCGGCTAACCGGTTTCCAGAATCCCTTCATATATGTTACTTTGCTCACACTCCAACTGCACGTCAAGTCATAAACAAACATTATTATTATTAATTATTTACTGCTAGGTAAACAGGATGAGCAGATGTATGTAGCGCCTCGCTATTGAGTCGAACTTCCGCTGATTTCCTTGTGAGATCACTGCTGTTTCTCTGTTGTTCTGAATATCTGTTTGGCAGTGAATATGTGTGGCGGTGAATGTGAAATCACAGCTAGTATTTGCGGTTGTCGTCTTTCAGCTCCTGGCCCCTAACTCTTAACTTTCAGTTGACTGGTGATATTGGTTCGTAATCTTTATTGAGCGTTTGTTGAAGAGAGAGAGAGAGAGAGAGAGAGAGAGAGAGAGAGAGAGAGAGAGAGAATATATACAAAGACACTGTTGTCTAAAGTCAAGATTCAAGTTTTTTCTAAATATATACTAACCTTTGCTTTAATGATTATACAAGACTGTGGAATGCAGAACGTAACAACCTGATCAATCAGGCAACCAGGCATCTGAGAAGTCAAGTTTTGAACCGAGGTACGAGGGTCTACCTACCTGGAGTTTACCTGGAGGGCATTCCGGGGATCGACGCCCCCGCGGCCCGGTCTATGACCAAGCCTCCCGGTGGATCAGGGCCTGATCATCGAGGCTGTTACTGCTGGCTGCACGTAGTCCAACGTACGAACCACAGCCCGGCTGATCCGGTAGGTTGTGACCGTGGGAAGATAACTTGTTTGATACAATGAAGGGCGACACTTCATTATCTAGTGTGTAAACCATCCCTCGTTATGGAGTGTGACAAGTAAACCATCCTACGTGATGGAGTGTGACAGGTAAACCATCCTTCATGATGGAGTGTGACAGGTAAACCATCCCTCGTGATGGAGTGTGACAGGTAAACCATCCTTCATGATGGAGTGTGACAGGTAAACCATCCTTCATGATGGAGTGTGACAGGTAAACCATCCCTCGTGATGGAGTGTGACAGGTAAACCATCCCTCGTGATGGAGTGTGACAGGTAAACCATCCCTCGTGATGGAGTGTGACAGGTAAGCCATCCCTCGTGATGGAGTGTGACAGGTAAACCATCCCTCGTGATGGAGTGTGACAGGTAAACCATCCCTCGTGATGGAGTGTGACAGGTAAACCATCCCTCGTGATGGAGTGTGACAGGTAAACCATCCCTCGTGATGGAGTGTGACAGGTAAACCATCCCTCGTGATGGAGTGTGACAGGTAAACCATCCTTCCTTAGACAGCTGGGACAGGTAAACAGCGTCCTTGCTGTGACTTTGTGAGACGTTATGTACATGAGGGTAGTCACACACACACACACACACACACACACACACACACACACACACTATATACATTCTAGGAGGCCGTAATAAATAAAGATAAACCTTTCTCCACTCACCCCAAAACTTGGTAGAGTTTCCTGCGGAGTTATAATGTTCATTGTTAGGTAGGTTATGATGTTTGTTGTTAGGTAAGTTATAATGTTTATTGTTAAGTTCACGAAGTTATGATCAGCCTTTATTCTGCAGGAGAATAGAGGTCAGATTGGTATTCCTTTGTGTTATTGGACACCTATAACTTAACTGACGGTTTATAGTGTTATAGTGTGTGTGTGTGCGCTCATCTGTTTGAACTCACCTGTTTGTGGTTGCAGGTTCGAGTCACAGCTCCTGGCCCTGCCTCTTAAATAAGCATTGCCAGGTTCACTTCCTCTTAGCTACGAGGGCAATTTCATGCGTATCCTTAAAGCTGTGTATAACTTGCCTATGCCATTCATTATCCCGGTCAGCACCATGGACCACCTGGAGGTCCCTCGATATTGCCCTCTTAGCTGCGAGGGCAATATCGTGCATATTCCTAAACCTGTGTATGACTCTTGCCTACGCCATTCCCTATATCGGCCAGCACCATGGACCACCTGGAGGTCCCGGCATTTTGGACAACTTGTAGGCCAGGGGCATCCTGAGGATAGCACAGTGTGCAGATGTTGTGTTGCTATCATGTGTTGTGAGGGTAGTATGGTAGAGCAGTGCTGTGTTGTGAGGGGTAGTATGGTGTGCTTCTATCATGGTACAGTGCTGTGTTGTGAGCGTAGTATGGTGTGTGGCCATCATGGAGCAGTGCTGTGTTGTGAGGGTAGTATGTTGTGTTGCTATCATGGAGCAGTGCTGTGTTGTGAGGGTAGTATGGTGTGCTTCTATCATGGAGCAGTGCTGTGTTGTGAGGGTAGTATGGTGTGTTGCCATCATGGAGCAGTGCTGTGTTGTGAGGGTAGTATGTTGTGTTGCTATCATGGAGCAGTGCTGTGTTGTGAGGGTAGTATGGTGTATTGCTATCATGGAGCAGTGCTGTGTTGTGAGGGTAGTATGGTGTATTGCTATCATGGAGCAGTGCTGTGTTGTGAGGGTAGTATGGTGTGCTTCTATCATGGAGCAGTGCTGTGTTGTGAGGGTAGTATGGTGTGTTGCCATCATGGAGCAGTGCTGTGTTGTGAGGGTAGTATGGTGTGTTGCTATCATGGAGCAGTGCTGTGTTGTGAGGGTAGTATGGAGTGTTGCTATCATGGAGCAGTGCTGTGTTGTGAGGGTAGTATGGTGTGTTGCTATCATGGAGCAGTGCTGTGTTGTGAGGGTAGTATGGTGTGTTGCTATCATGGAGCAGTGCTGTGTTGTGAGGGTAGTATGGTGTGTTGCTATCATGGAGCATTGCTGTGTTGTGAGGGTAGTATGGTGTGTTGCTATCATGGAGCAGTGCTGTGTTGTGAGGGTAGTATGGTGTGTTGCTATCATGGAGCAGTGCTGTGTTGTGAGGGTAGTATGGTGTGTTGCTATCATGGAGCATTGCTGTGTTGTGAGGGTAGTATGGTGTGTTGCTATCATGGAGCAGTGCTGTGTTGTGAGGGTAGTATGGTGTGTTGCTATCATGGAGCAGTGCTGTGTTGTGAGGGTAGTATGGTGTGTTGCTATCATGGAGCATTGCTGTGTTGTGAGGGTAGTATGGTGTGTTGCTATCATGGAGCAGTGCTGTGTTGTAAGGGTAGTATGGTGTGTTGCTATCATGGAGCAGTGCTGTGTTGTGAGGGTAGTATGGAGTGTTGGTATCATGGAGCAGCGCGATACCTGCTCCCCTCCAGGCTATTGTAGTGGTACCTGCCCATGATACCCTACATACCATTTCACGAGGTATTTACTCCAGTGGTATTCTTCTTGTGTGTTGGTTCACCTTTGTAATGGTCTCCATGTGGTACGGTGAGTGCTCTGTCGTTCCTCCAGACGTTCGTCTCAAAGCCACAGATCTGTAAATGATCCCTCTATTCAGAATTGATTTACCAGCTATTAATTTTCCACTCGTTTATTCCTCTCACGTGATTATCAGATGTTGTAAATTGTCCTTCCAACAAAGAGTTGTGTGGCCGGGATCCTGGCGCATCCTGACCACATCCTGACGATTGACGAGTGAGAAGAATGGCCGGGGAAGGGATCCTACGCATCCTCAGTCTTGTTACGGGGATCCTTACACAAGGACAGAGACGGAAAAGAGAACAGACACACACAAGGACAGACATATGGACAGAGACACGCATACAAGGCTCCTTATCTTCTGAATCGTCCCCTGTGTCTCCCCCGAAAGGGAATTATATAGGTCTATCTCCTCGTCTTTCTCCAATATTTTTTTTTTTACCACTCGTGTACAGCAAGAACATTATTAGGTATCCCTGAAGGGGAACTTTTAAGAGGGTTGCCTGATATCCCCCCTTTCTCCAATTTTTCCATTTTATTTCGAGTAAGTACAAATTCGAAATTTTACTGAAATAGTTAAAAAAAAAAACTAGGAATCAGTTCAAGTACTGGACAATGACTTTTTTGATGGGTTCAAAATTCTATTACCAGACATTCTTCCCTAAAAGTGTTATTGAACCTTGATCTTCAAATAAATTATGGAGTTTAAATAAACTATAGCAGCTTTCATATAAATTCTATGTTAAGCAAAAGGACACAAATGCAACTAATGGGGCATTTTATTGTGGCAACGTTTCGCTCTCCATGAGCTTTGTCAAGCCGTTACAAACAATACATGGACAGAGGGTATATATATATAGGCTTTGAGTGAGGTGTAGTACAAGTAGAGGTAGTAGTAGTAGTTATACATGTGGCTAGCATAAAAAATAAGTTGGGCAAATGTATATGAAAGGATTTGAGAAGCCATAGCTTTTGTAACCTTTCCTTCTCATGTACCAGCTGACTTTTCCACTGTATGTATAACCACTACTGCTACCTCTACTTGTATTACACCTCACTCTGAGCATATATATATACCCTCTGTGTCCATGTATTATTTGTAACGGCTTGACCAAGGTCCTGGAGAGCGAAACGTTGCCACAATAAAATGTTACAGTAGTTGCATTTGTGTCCTTTTACTTAACATATTGTCGGTAATTCTACCAATATTAATACATAAATTCTAATATCGTTTTATTAATTTTGGTATAAATGTATATTATACATAAATATAGATAAAAATACAATATTTTTTAGCTCCCTTGTTGATCATTATGAAGCCTGCAGCTGTACCGCGAATAATATGCTTATATATACATAAATACAAACAAACAAACATACATACAAATGCTTCTCTCCACAAGGGGAAATCTGGTGTGAGGTGTGACAAATGTTGCTGTAATCATCGCTCACTGTTGGTTTATAGACAGTTATCAACCTTGATGCCGTAAACGCTGAGCTTATGTTAGTTGGACCTTGATGGTAGTGAGGTAAGAACAACACTGAAGACTCGCACTTGAGGTGGGGACGATGAAGTTGTTTAGGCTTGAACTGCTGCCTGATATCGGGCCAGGTGTTGACCGTGTAAGATAATGTGTCTCGAAGATTTTGTTAGGCTGACAGCACTCTGGTTCTTTCCAGTAGTGTCCCTTGTGTCCATGATTGCTAATTCCAGGTACCATCATGAGGTCTTCTCTCCCTGAATAATAAATTTGTCGTCTTTACACGCCCTGTGTGCATGTTTCTCCCGATGTGTGTTATGTACTGGTGTTCCCGAAGTCTGGTGTCTGAACTCCGTGAAGTTTCTCCTGTGTGCTGTTTAGCACAGCTTGCACATGGAATGGTGTATACACCAACAATGCTGTTATTTGGTTCTGTTGGTGCAGCTCTGGCAATATCATGAAGTTTTTGAGGTGATGACTGCTATGTTAGTACCACTTCCCTTCAGTTCCTTAGTGAGTAATTCTGAGGTGTAACTTGCTGTCTGAATCATTCTCGTCTTTGATAAAAGATGAGATGTTTTCGGTCTCCCTCTCTGCTGTCTCGGATGAGTTGTGATGGAAATTGTAGTGCGGAAAATATGTTGCTAACGGTGTCAAAGTCTTCTAAAATTTGAGCCAACGCGCCATAAGTTCTCAAAAATAAAACCAATCAAGATCCTTCGTTTTGTCTTTCTGTTATGATGAGAAAAGTGTGTAAGAATGTTTTTATTATTAAGCTTTCGGGAAAATATCTTAGTGTCTTAGCCACTACAAGAAGACCTTAACCGTAGGTCGGAATATGCACTCACACACACACACAATATATATACATATATATATATATATATATATAGTGAGATAGTGACAGCTGGGAGGGACTTTTCTCAGCTGTAGTATCTGAGCTCCTCTGCAAAGACAGTGATTATGTATGAGTGTGGTGAAAGTGTTGAATGATGATGAAAGTTTTTTCTTTTTGGGGATTTTCTTTCTTTTTGGGTCACCCTGCCTCGGTGGGAGACGGCCGACTTGTTGAAAAAAAAAAAAAAAAAATATAAATCTTCGGACTAGGTAAACTAAGAGAGTGTACAACTGCAGGCTGGACGGAAGGATTGGTAGAGGTCGTCCTAGGAAGGGTTGGAAGAAGGATGTGAAGGTTTTAAATGGCATGTACAAAAGCTTCCAGCATTCATGCGTAAACGTGATAGATCTGAGTTAGTGGGGACAAGTAGTTTTTGGGATTTGACGTGCTGTTGGGAGTGTGAGCAAGACAATTTTTATAAAGTATTCAGGGATATAGGAGTGGGATTGTTGAAGCTCGGAGGATCATTTGAATTGTGATGTCTGTGTACTTCTGGTAGGAGAGCTATTGAATGAATAATGACGAATGTGTTTCATTCTTTTGGTCACCCTATTATGGTGGGAAATGACCGATGTTATAAAAAATCCAGTTATAGAAGGTTACATTATCTTAATGAGTATGATATTGAAGCAGCGGCACCAGCCACCTAGATGGCTGAGATGACACAACCACTGAGAATAACACAAGTGAAGCGCAGCGCTACGCAGCCTCAGTCTTATTACTTGTAAGTACTGTTCTTGTTTGATGCAGTCTTGAGAACAATTCTTGAAAAATAGCAAGAATAGAGTTTCAAGTGCGTGAAGGTCTCAATCAGCACACCGGTGTGTGTGTGTGTGTGTGTGTGTGTACTCACCTATTTGTGGTTGCAGGGATCGATTCCTAGCCCCTGGCCTCGTGCGCGTGTGTGTGTGTGTTTGTGTCCGACACACCTATTAGTGTGTATAGCACCAGGAGGAATGCAGCGTCGTGTTGGTGCTGTTAGTTGCGGTGTTCCATGTAGTGCATTTATGAAGGTGTCCTGTGAGTGGGATCTTGGTCCTCAGACCGGTTGAGCTGGTTAGTGTGTGTGATGGTGTTGTAGATTAACTGTGTGTGTGTGTGTGTGTGTGTGTGTTGTGTGTGTGTGTGTGTGTGTGTGTGTTGTGTGTGTGTGTTGTGTGTGTGTGTGTTGTGTGTGTGTGTGTGTGTGTTGTGTGTGTGTTGTGTGTTGTGTGTGTGTGTATGTGTATGTGTGTGTGTGTATGTGTGTGTGTGTGTGTGTGTGTGTGTGTGTGTTGTCCTCCAGTAATAGCATCTTCGACCGCCATTATTGGTTTCTAGTTTCTATCTGCTCTTAACACTGTGTATTGAATTTATCTCCATCACTTCTACATGCAGTCTGTTTTATTTTTCTACGACCCTGACATTAAAAAAGCTCTTCCTATCATCTCTGTGACTCAGCTTTGCTTGTAACTTTCCTCTGTTTCTCCTTGTACATGGTTCTAATCACTTGTAAAACGTTTTTTCTTATCAACCTATTTAAGTCCTCCCACTTGTCCTCTCTTCCCGGGGTCGTCAGGTTCAGTTCCTTCATTCTTTCCACATAATTTATCCCTCTTAGCTTTAGGACTAGATTGGTTGCAAACCTTAACGCCTTTTCAAACTTTCGAATGTGCTTAAGTAGGTGGGGGTTGGAAGGTGGTTCTGCATACTCCAGGATAGACTTAACCACGTTGTGTAAAAGGTCATGAAAGGTTCTTGGTGGTGATTCCTGAAGACTACACTGAGACTTGCTAGTCTCACACACACACACATAGTTGATGTGCTCTCCTGGCGATATGTTCGGTGTGATGTTTGCACCTAGATGCTTTTGTTTTGTCCACACTCGCACTTTCTCACCTCCCAGTCTGTATTGCGTGTCCCGTCTCCCCTCCTCTTCCCCAAATTTCATGAAACAAACAAGCAAATAAACACACACACACACACACACACCTGTCACCTACAAACAACATTCTGGAGCAGCTGGTGCACGCAGCTGGTGCACCTACTCCGCCCACAGTTAGTTAGGTCTGGAGTGCAACAAGTTAGTCGTGAGTGTAATAGCTTGTTATGGCACAAGAATCATTCCTATTTACATTTACTGCTTCAGTCGGAGTTCCTCTCCGTGCCCATCATGGCACCACCACTTGCAAACGTACAGATCTGAACGTGTTCTGATTATTTCCCGCTTTCGCGTTGCCAAACATATAGTGATTATAGTGATTGTTTAATTTACTTATTTGCAGTTGAATACATGTTATAGGGGGCGGTGGCCCTAAAAATCTTTTTCTAGTAACCAAGACTAATCTTCCCTAACTTATCCCAACTTAATTCAACCTAATACTTTGATACCTTGAATACCACACCTATCACTATGTGACAAAAACCACTTCCTTAAAACCCACTGAAAGTGGTCAGACCACTTAACCTTCTTTACCTCACTCTTCTTATCTAACCACAACCTTTTTCACTGTTCTGTCCTACCTTCAAGTCTCCCCATTCCTGTCATCCTTCTTATTGACTAAGAAACATCCCTAACTAGTCTAACCCAACCTTAACTAACGTGAAATAAAGAAAACAGCATTTGTAAGTTCAAACCAAACCTTAAGAAATTGACGTTGGTAGTTTTGTAGGGAAATTATCATTGTAAATTGAGACTAAGTTGACTATATGCTTCACTCTCTTTTCCAATACATAACCAAATTGTATATTATTCCTTGAGTGGAGTTATTGGTTTTTGTTGTTGTATGGTGGAAGCAACGAGGGGTAACAATACACAGTGGGTTGTGGTGACCAGGGTCGCGCCCAACCCAACATTCTCCTCTATGTTAAGTGGTTACCCTCTCTTGCGCCTCTGCTCTTTGTACTCCCTCGCTCTTCAACTTCCTAAAGCGTTCATTGGACGCTGGAGTTGCTAGTCGCTAGTGAGTGTTTATTTGTCTGTCTTGTTCGCTGGACACTACAGTTGCTAGTCGCTGGCGAGTGTTTGTCTCTTTCTTAGTGTCAGTAATCTCTCTATCTCTCAGTAGTATATGGAATATTGATGGTGGATATTCTCTGGTGTTTGCTGTCTCTTTGTCTCACTTTTTTCTTGCCTTTTTTTATGTTCATGGTTGTAGTTTGTGGTTTGTGGTGAGGGTTTATGTTTATGTCATTGTTGGTCATGCCTGTGTCTTATTTGTTAAACTTTGGAACATTTTTTACGTGTTTATATTTATTGCTGGTGTTGTTGTCATTGTGTGTTGGTGGTGTAGGCATATGTGTGTGTGTCAGGTTGATGGTGGTGGAGGCATGTGTGTGTGTCAGGTTGATGGTGGTGGAGGCATGTGTGTGTGTCAGGTTGATGGTGGTGGAGGCATGTGTGTGTGTCAGGTTGATGGTGGTGGAGGCATGTGTGTGTGTCAGGTTGATGGTGGTGGAGGCATGTGTGTGTGTCAGGTTGATGGTGGTGGAGGCATGTGTGTGTGTCAGGTTGATGCTGGAGACACGTGTACTCACCTGTGTGTGTCAGGTTGATGGTGGTGGAGGCATGTGTGTGTGTCAGGTTGATGGTGGTGGAGGCATGTGTGTGTGTCAGGTTGATGGTGGTGGAGGCATGTGTGTGTGTCAGGTTGATGCTGGAGACACGTGTACTCACCTGTGTGTGTCAGGTTGATGGTGGTTCTGCTGTACCCCCATTCTTCACCTTTACGTTTATTATACTAAACATATTATTGGTAACAACAAACCAATCTCTTACCAGTTTACATCCTGGTCTACCATAGTTGGGTCTCCCTGTAGAGCTGTATGTGTGTGTGTATGTGTGTGTGTATGTGTGTGTGTGTATGTGTGTGGAATATATGTGTGTGACATTCATAGCAGGTTATAAAGACTTGCAGTTTCTAAAGATACTCTTTATGTCATAATAAATGACTGTCAGTGAAAAAAACCCATAAGAATGGACAGGGTATCGAACCGTGGCCCTGGTGGTAGTAGGTCCAGTTATTTACCGCTGAGCTATGAGTCTTTAAGTAGATTGTGCCGTGACGGGAAACATGAGTAGAAGTTCTGTTTCCGAAATCTTCCTATTGAAAACCTCGTAGCTCAGCGATAAAGCGCTGGACCTGCTACCACAAGGGCCACGGTTCGATTCTCCGTCGCGTGTACTGGTAGATCAGTGTGCACTGGTAGTTTCCAGATATTGAGAGTCTCAGTATAGTTCTGATACTTGGGATAATTGAAATGCTTGGGATACCAGCGTTAGGTTGTATCCCTGCTTACATGAAGTGAGATAAACGCCAAACCTCATTGGTCCTCCTTAAATCTGCTTTTATCTTCCTGATGAATTAGACATGTGCAACATCTGATGTTGTACATGCGTCTAATTCATCATTTGTCGGTACTATCTACCATTTATGAATAATCTGATTTATCTTACTAAACATTTCTCCACCTTTGTATGTTTGTTTCAACATTACTCCAGGAGACACTTCAAACATTTTAAGGACTGGGAGTTACCAGGTGGGTTTATAAGCCTGCCACTAAACAGGTGGGTTTATAAACCACTTCCTGCCACTAATGAGAGCCACCCAGTGAGACACTCAAGGGTAGGTTTATTTTTAAACCACGCCCACTGCTTCCCACCCAGGCTGGGTCACCCATGAAGAAAACATTCTCACCATAATAATAATAATAATCATAGTTATAATAATAATAATAATCATAGTTAATAATAATAATAATAGTTATAATAATAATATTAATAATAGTTATAATAATAATCATAATCATAGTTATAATAATAATAATAATAGTTATAATAATAATCATAATCATAGTTATAATAATAATAATATTAATATTAATATGATAATAAGAATAGTGACTTCCTGAGTAGTAACCATCCTGCTCGTGTACTCAGCCATCTTGCCCACACTGAGTAGTAACCATCCTGCTCGTGTACTCAGCCATCTTGCCCACACTGAGTAGTAACCATCCTGCTCGTGTACTCAGCCATCTTGCCCACACTGAGTAGTAACCATCCTGCTCGTGTACTCAGCCATCTTGCCCACACTGAGTAGTAACCATCCTGCTCGTGTACTCAGCCATCTTGCCCACACTGAGTAGTAACCATCCTGCTCGTGTACTCAGCCATCTTGCCCACACTGAGTAGTAACCATCCTGCTCGTGAACTCAGCCATCTTGCCCACACTGAGTAGTAACCATCCTGCTCGTGTACTCAGCCATCTTGCCCACACTGAGTAGTAACCATCCTGCTCGTGAACTCAGCCATCTTGCCCACACTGAGTAGTAACCATCCTGCTCGTGTACTCAGCCATCTTGCCCACACTGAGCAGTAACCATCCTGCTCGTGTACTCAGCCATCTTGCCCACTCTGCTACAGTATAAACACACTCAACATTTGCATAGTTTCACTCTTGTATAAAATCTTGGCATGTTAAACTTCATTTCTCAGAAGAGCAATTTAAACTAACAGAAGACTGAGGTGGTTGGTTGCTCTCCCTTGTGAATACTTGCTTAATATTAGAATTGTTTTCTCCAAAAACTTAACCTAAGACAAAAGAAGCACTGGTGTGGTTTCTGTCGTGAATGCTGTCTGGTGTGCTAGGTTAGTGTCCAGGTTGGTTTAAAGTTCTTTACTGACTGAACATTCATATAGTTTGTCTCTAATAAGAACCCTTAGATTTATTGTATATTTGAGAGTGCTAAATCCATTAAACCCATGCAGTTCTGCACGAATTACATAGTTTATTCAAGAAAAAACTGGCAGAACCAGAACACAAAGTATTTCTAAGGAAAGGTTGAGAATGGTGTAATCCAAGTTTGTGTAGCTGATGCTTCATATTCCATTAGTTTCAGTATTTATATCTAAATACAATAAATCATATTCCATAATTCACCTTATATAATCTATTTTTCATGATTTATGTTTCACTATTCGCATTGCACGAGTCAGTCTGTGTGAGTTATTGTGCGAAGCTGAGTTTGGAGAACATTGTAACTACGTGCACACGATTTCAGCCCTGTCGCTAAGTTATGGGTTTTATAATTACTGGGGTGCCTGTAGGGACCTCGGGTAACTCTCAGGAACGAGTTTTGATATTGCATATGTTACATTAGACTTTATTTACTTCAATGTTGTTATGATTTCTGTCCTGAGTGAACTCTTATGTTGTATTATGTCTAATATGAGAGCAACAACATCAGTATCCAGTGTGTCTAAATCTAGTCTAATATAATAGTCTAACATGGCACTAGCAGTTTATACAGTAGAGAAACCATGTTAATATCTTGTGTCAACAAGAGCGGCTCTAAATACATGAATTCAAACAGAAGAGAAAACGGCGTTTGTTTCTTGTGCCTAAGTTACTTTTCTGGGAAATCATGTCTGTGAAATGGAATGGCGGGGAGGGGAGTAATGAGACTTTATATGAGGAAGAGGAAGTTAGCTCCATTTCCTTCCATCAAGATCCCTTCACATTCAGATCATGCTGAGTTTCACCTAGGCACCAGCACCTCCGCCCCTGCTTACTGCATCACCTTCACATTCAGATCATGCTGAGTTTCACCTAGGGACCAGCACCTCCGCCCCTGCTTACTGCATCACCTTCACATTCAGATCATGCTGAGTTTCACCTAGGCACCAGCACCTCCGCCCCTGCTTACTGCATCACCTTCACATTCAGATCATGCTGAGTTTCACCTAGGCACCAGCACCTCCGCCCCTGCTCACTGCATCACCTTCACATTCAGATCATGCTGAGTTTCACCTAGGCACCAGCACCTCCGCCCCTGCTCACTGCATCACCTTCACATTCAGATCATGCTGAGTTTCACCTAGGCACCAGCACCTCCGCCCCTGCTCACTGCATCACCTTCACATTCAGATCATGCTGAGTTTCACCTAGGCACCAGCACCTCCGCCCCTGCTTAATGCATCACACAGAGCAGATTAATCCAGGTATCTCTCCCCCCGGCTACCCTCAGACCCACTACGTATTTTATGCTTGACGTCCACCAGCCTCGCTTATCATGTGTTCGTGTTACGCCCAATCAGGCTTTCTCTCTCCCTCAAGTATTGACTTATAAAAACCAACGGTGACTTTAATGGGACTGTAGCGGACGCTCGCTCGCGGGGTACAGCAGACATTATTTGAGGTCGACCGCTTTTACGGGGCACCGTTGTCACTGGTAGTTACCATTTGTCAAAGGCACTTGTCGATAAGACACTTGGCCTGTTTTGTGTGTGTGTGTGTGTGTCTGTACGTGCGTGCGTGCGTGTGCGCAGGAGTCGTTAAACTGTCGATTATTGATCAGTTTGACAAACTAGACAGTACTGAAATTGATCATGTCATGACGAAGAAACCCAACACTGAGCGAAATATTTTTTTTTCTAACCATTCTGTATTTTTTTCATACCATATTTTTTTTACTATGCTGCTTTTTTACAATTTTACGAGTGAGACAAATATATGGAAGTAGCAGACACAAACATGAACTCGGAACTGTGTGGTAAGAGTGGAGTGGTAATTTCTAGTATTGGGTCACATTGTTTACACTTTTTTTACCTTTAAAGTGGGAACCGGACGTGAAGTTGAAGAGCATAACTCTGCTTGATAATGATCCAGGGGGGGACGAAACGTCGCCAAATTTGCATGTACCATTTGTGGGTTGATTGTCAATTGTTGAAGCCACGGCACTGTGGTTTTTATTCTGCCAGCTGTCTTGCCAGTGCTTCACATATCAGAATTCACTCTGTATATAACTTTTTGCGAGTCGTACAGACGAGTAAGAGACCAATGACATAATAAGCAGTGTAAAACATTAACTAATACGTCTACATGAAGTTTCTATCAGCTGTGTGCAGTAGAAGTCAGAGGTCAGATGTAGAACAAGGGGGCTGTTAGTGTGAGACAAGGCCACAGGGACGTCAAAGGAGTGATCTAGGCCCCAGAGATGTAAGACTCACAGCAAGGGGTTGCTAGTGTGAGACAAGGCCACGGGGACGTCACAGGTGTGATCTAGGCCCCAGAGATGTAAGACTCACAGCAAGGGGTTGCTAGTGTGAGACAAGGCCACGGGGACGTCACAGGAGTGATCTAGGCCCCAGAGATGTAAGACTCACAGCAAGGGGTTGCTAGTGTGAGACAAGGCCACGGGGACGTCACAGGAGTGATCTAGGCCCCAGAGATGTAAGACTCACAGCAAGGGGTTGCTAGTGTGAGACAAGGCCACGGGGACGTCACAGGTGTGATCTAGGCCCCAGAGATGTAAGACTCACAGCAAGGGGTTGCTAGTGTGAGACAAGGTCACAGGGACGTCACAGGTGTGATCTAGGCCCCAGAGATGTAAGACTCACAGCAAGGGGTTGCTAGTGTGAGACAAGGCCACAGGGACGTCACAGGAGTGATCTAGGCCCCAGAGATGTAAGACTCACAACAAGGGGTTGCTAGTGTGAGACAAGGCCACAGGGACGTCACAGGAGTGATCTAGGCCCCAGAGATGTAAGACTCACAGCAAGGGGTTGCTAGTGTGAGACAAGGCCACGGGGACGTCACATGAGTGATCTAGGCCCCAGAGATGTAAGACTCACAGCAAGGGGTTGCTAGTGTGAGACAAGGCCACAGGACGTCACAGGAGTGATCTAGGCCCCAGAGATGTAAGACTCACAGCAAGGGTTGCTAGTGTGAGACAAGGCCACAGGGACGTCACAGGAGTGATCTAGGCCCCAGAGATGTAAGACATGTAAGCACATGGTTTATTGACAGCTACATGAGTTTCACTATCGAGCTGTATTGCAGCTCAGAGAGTAAGAGCCAATGCTAAAAGGGGTGTACAGTGTGAGACAAGGCCACAGGGACGTCAAGAGTGATCTAGGCCCCAGAGATGTAAGACTCACAAGGGGTTTCTAGTGTGAGACAAGGCCACAGGGACGTCACAGGAGTGATCTAGGCCCCAGAGATGTAAGACTCACAGCAAGGGGTTGCTAGTGTGAGACAAGGCCACGGGGACGTCACAGGAGTGATCTAGGCCCCAGGAGATGTAAGACTCACAGCAAGGGGTTGCTAGTGTGAGACAAGGCCACAGGGACGTCACAGGAGTGATCTAGGCCCCAGAGATGTAAGACTCACAGCAAGGGGTTGCTAGTGTGAGACAAGGCCACAGGGACGTCACAGGAGTGATCTAGGCCCCAGAGATGTAAGACTCACAGCAAGGGGTTGCTAGTGTGAGACAAGGCCACATGGACGTCACAGGAGTGATCTAGGCCCCAGAGATGTAAGACTCACAGCAAGGGGTTGCTAGTGTGAGACAAGGCCACAGGGACGTCACAGGAGTGATCTAGGCCCCAGAGATGTAAGACTCACAGCAAGGGGTTGCTAGTGTGAGACAAGGCCACAGGGACGTCACAGGAGTGATCTAGGCCCCAGAGATGTAAGACTCACAGCAAGGGGTTGCTAGTGTGAGACAAGGCCGCGGGGACGTCACAGGAGTGGGTTAGGCCTCAGGGAATATAATCTGCTCGGTCCAGTTTTTACAGCACACACAAACTCGTCCAGGAACGACTACAACGACTCATTAGAGGAACTGGATCCTCTGTTGCTGCTGCTGCTGCTGCTGATTCTTGCTGGCCAGTGTCAGCGCACAGGATTGATGTAGTGTTGACTCAAATATTGTGTGTGTGTGTGTGTGTGTGTGTGTGTGTGTACTCACCTATATTTGGTTGCTGGGGTCGAGTCTCAGTTCCTGGCCCCGCCTCTTCGCTGGTGGCTACTAGGTTCACTCCTGTCTTCAAGAGCCTTATCATACCTCTTCTTACAGCTATGTATGAATCCTCCCTCAACCACTCCTCCATTTCGTTCCACTTCCTGACTACTCCAAGACTGAAGAAATACTTCCTAACATCCCGTGACTCATCTGTGTTGTCAACTTCTAGCTGTGTCCTCGTGTTGTTTTCTATTGTCTCTCAGTCTGTCCCTGCCCACCCTACCAGTTCTCAATATTTTGTACGTTGTTATTATATCACCCCTGGTTCTTCTTTCCTCTAGTGCCATCAGGATGAGTTCCCTAAGCCTCTCCTAGCTGTATATATCCCTTAGCTTCGGGACTAACCTCGTTGCGGACTTTTGCACTTTCTCCTATTTCATGACATTCCCAGTGGTACACTGGTCGTTCTCTGTAGCTGAGTGGTACACTGGTCGTTCTCTGTAGCTGAGTGGTACACTGGTCGTTCTCTGTAGCTGAGTGGTACACTGGTCGTTCTCTGTAGCTGAGTGGTACACTGGTCGTTCTCTGTAGCTGAGTGGTACACTGGTCGTTCTCTGTAGCTGAGTGGTACACTGGTAGACTGGTCGTTCTCTGTAGCTGAGTGGTACACTGGTGGACTGGTCGTTCTCTGTAGCTGAGTGGTACTCTAGTGGACTGGTCGTTCTCTGTAGCTGAGTGGTACTCTGGTGGACTGGTCGTTCTCTGTAGCTGAGTGGTACACTGGTGGAC
Organism: Cherax destructor; assembly: GCA_009830355.1. Classification (NCBI taxonomy): domain Eukaryota; kingdom Metazoa; phylum Arthropoda; class Malacostraca; order Decapoda; family Parastacidae; genus Cherax; species Cherax destructor. The sequence continues at coordinate 325,567 of WNWK01000560.1, read as the reverse complement.
TGGTCGTTCTCTGTAGCTGAGTGGTGGACTGGTCGTTCTCTGTAGCTGAGTGGTACACTGGTGGACTGGTCGTTCTCTGTAGCTGAGTGGTACACTGGTGGACTGGTCGTTCTCTGTAGCTGAGTGGTACTCTGGTGGACTGGTCGTTCTCTGTAGCTGAGTGGTGGACTGGTCGTTGTCTGTAGCTGAGTGGTACTCTGGTGGACTGGTCGTTCTCTGCAGCTGAGTGGTACACTGGTGGACTGGTCGTTCTCTGTAGCTGAGTGGTGGACTGGTCGTTCTCTGTAGCTGAGTGGTGGACTGGTTGTTCTCTGTAGCTGAGTGGTACACTGGTGGACTGGTCGTTCTCTGTAGCTGAGTGGTACACTTGTGGACTGGTCGTTCTCTGTAGCTGAGTGGTACACTGGTGGACTGGTCGTTCTCTGTAGCTGAGTGGTACACTGGCGGACTGGTCGTTCTCTGTAGCTGAGTGGTACTCTGGTGGACTGGTCGTTCTCTGTAGCTCAGCGGTACACTGGTGGACTGGTCGTTCTCTGTAGCTGAGTGGTATACTGGCGGACTGGTCGTTCTCTGTAGCTGAGTGGTACTCTGGTGGACTGGTCGTTCTCTGTAGCTCAGCGGTACACTGGTGGACTGGTCGTTCTGTGTAGCTGAGTGGTACACTGGTGGACTGGTCGTTCTGTGTAGCTGAGTGGTACACTGGTGGACTGGTCGTTCTGTGTAGCTGAGTGGTACACTGGTGGACTGGTCGTTCTGTGTAGCTGAGTGGTACATTGGTGGACTGGTCGTGCTGTGTAGCTGAGTGGTACATTGGTGGACTGGTCGTTCTCTGTAGCTGAGTGGTACACTGGTGGACTGGTCGTTCTCTGTAGCTCAGCGGTACACTGGTGGACTGGTCGTTCTCTGTAGCTGAGTGGTACACTGGTGGACTGGTCGTTCTGTGTAGCTGAGCGGTACACTGGTAGACTGGTCGTTCTGTGTAGCTGAGTGGTACACTGGTGGACTGGTCGTTCTGTGTAGCTGAGTGGTACATTGGTGGACTGGTCGTGCTGTGTAGCTGAGTGGTACATTGGTGGACTGGTCGTTCTCTGTAGCTGAGTGATACACTGGTGGACTGGTCGTTCTCTGTAGCTGAGTGGTACACTGGTGGACTGGTCGTTCTCTGTAGCTGAGTGGTACTCTGGTGGACTGGTCGTTCTCTGTAGCTGAGTGGTACACTGGTGGACTGGTCGTTCTCTGTAGCTGAGTGGTACTCTGGTGGACTGGTCGTTCTGTGTAGCTGAGTGGTACATGGGTGGACTGGTCGTGCTGTGTAGCTGAGTGGTACACTAGTGGACTGGTCGTTCTCTGTAGCTGAGTGGTACTCTGGTGGACTGGTCATCTCAGGACCGCCACATCTCGGGTTCTAGGATGGGACGATGCCAAAACTTTTGCCTCTTTGCAAACGTTTTGGTAATTTCAGCCCGATACCGATACCATAAAATTTGTCACAGCTCTTAAGGGGTTCGAATCCCGGCACTATTTAAAAATATGACTTATGTAGAATAAAAGTCAGTAACGTGGATGAAAAAATTCACAAGTAATCAATTAGGCAGAGACTTGGGTAGGATGGAGACAGACACAGGTAGGGTGGAGACAGACATAGGTAATGTATACACAGACACAGGTAGGGTGTAGACAGACACAGGTATGGTGTAGACAGACACAGGTAGGGTGTAGACAGACACAGGTAGGGTGTACACAGACACAGGTATGGTGTAGACAGACACAGGTATGGTGTAGACAGACACAGGTAGGGTGTAGACAGACACAGGTATGGTATAGACAGACATAGGCAGCAGACTGTAGTGAACCAGTCTTCTATCTTCCACCAGTGTTCAATAAAAGAACTACATTAGCCAGCTTATAGTTACGTACTTGGTAGTTTTGCTCGCCTATTTGTAGTTGCAGGGGTCGATTCACAGCTCCTGGCCCCGTCTCTTCGCTGGATCCTGCTTCTACTACATCATTCTCCAGATTGTTCGACTTCCGGCGTGAGTGCGTGTGTGCGTGTGTTTAAAAACATGCACATGTAGTAGTAAGACAAGTCATAAATGAGCAGCCATGACGTGCACAAGACATAGCCAGCCCGGGACGAGGCCTGATCCTCATTACTGATGTCTCTTGCTCAATTATATTGAGTAACATTCTCTCCCCGCTGTTGAGAATGTTGAGCAGTGTGAGCGAGGCAGAGCGAGGCAGAGCGAGGGAGAGCGAGGGAGAGCGAGAGAGAGCGAGGGAGAGCGAGGCAGAGCGAGGGAGAGCGAGCTGCTTCTGAAGCCAAACATTGTAACCTAACTCTGTGTTTTGTTCTGTAATGTAAAGTCTGCTGTAAACTTTTAACTTGTTTCTGTGTCTCATTGTACGTGAATATTATTCATCTTCCTATTGACATAAGAAAGACGATACGAACTACAGAGAGAGAGAGATCTGGGGTTAGTCTTGTGGGGACATCACTGAACACTCTTCAAGCTTTGTTTGACTAGGTAAGGGTTCCACACTGGTGCCTTATACTCGAGGCTTACCCTTAGGTAATAACTATACCATATATAAATAGAGTGATGAAAATATCCAATTAGCCTTACGCAGTGGTTCACTACATATGTCTTCACTGTCCAGTTATGTACATGAAGATGACAAAGCTTCCGGTTAGCGAAATGCAACCTAAATAAAGTGTACATAATACTACATATGCGTTTATTTACCTAATTTTCTTTATCTTCTATCTGTGCCCTCGTGTACCCGTTTCTCTCCTCACAAACAATCTATATCTTCCCTTTCAGTCCTCTGAGTATTTTCCATGTAATTATCATATCTCCTCTGGTCATTATATTTCCTAATGCCATCAGGTTAAGTTCCTCTAGTCTAATAACAGCTCAGTTTTCTGATTTCTTGGTTTAGTGTCGCAAGGAACAACCTCTAAACTTTCTCCACCTCTAAGTTGGGCTTGACATATATCGTACCTAGAGGCCACGAGTGACTTTGTCGAGATTCCAGCTAATCTTTGGGTCGCCAAAGGCGCATCAGAGTTTATCAGGCTGATTAGCGCCTCTAGCGATATCCTCGGTATCATGCTCACCCTTAGGTCTTTCTCCTGGAGTGTATAAGATTCTGTTGCCCCGAGCGTGTACTCAGTAGTACATGAATTGTATTCAATATCCACAAAACGAAAATTAGACACATGTGCAACATCTGGGTATCTTTATTGTAGACGTTTCGCCCTCCAGTGGCTTTATCAATACAAATTCAAGACCATAATTGGAAGACAGTAGAAGTATATACGAAAGATGAGGTAATCAGTCCCACAGTCTTGGCGTTGGTGAAGATCACAGACTCATGTTTCTTTACACCTGCTGCCCATGTTCATCTAGCAGTAAGTAGGCACCTGAGTGTTTGCCAACCCCCGCGTGGAATGCATCCTGGGAAGGGAGGAGAGGATTAAAGGATCACAATGGAAATGATCCAGTCTTATAACATGGCTTTATTGGGTTATCCTGGGTTACTAAGCCTCCGGGGTAATAATTACAACAAAATCTTTAACACACATCCCGCAAATAGGAGAGAGGAGCTTACGACGACGTTTCGGTCCGACACCTACAAGTCACAGTGTGATTTTGCAAATGGTCCAAGTCAGACCGAAACGTCGTCGCAAGCTTCAAGTCGGACCGAAACGTCGACGCAAACTTCTCTCTCCTATTTGTTGGTTACTTGTGCAAAATCTTCTTCCAGTTGATCAATTTTCACAACCGTACACTTGGCTGGAGTTGAATCCCAGTAATCGCTTGTGTGATGAGTCGTGTTCACACGGTTGAGGGATGACCTGCTGGCTACTTTCTCCAGCAGTAGCGCGGAGGCGCCGCGCCACACTCCTACAAGGTACACACGACGCTAAACACAGTGTAGCCCTCAGTGAAAGGTGAAGCTGTCGCCCCACACACCAACTTTGGGGCAGGGGGGCGGGGCGTGGTGGGCAGCCGACGTCAGCCTTTGACCTGCTGACCTGACCCCTCACTGCTATCCTTCCTTCTGCTGAGGTGATGGTGCCTTCTGGCTAGCCAGTACCATCCTTTGACCTGCTGACCTGACCCCTCACTGCTATCCTTCCCTCCACCGAAGTGCTGCCTGCTGGCTGGATAGGTTAGAACCAGTGTTTCTTGACGCGGGTCTTAGTTATATGATGACCCCCAGCTGGAGCCTTTGGTCATCTGACCGAGGCCTTCCGCTGGCTTACCGGCCCACCCCTTTAAAAATTGTGATTATATTTCCGATTAGGAATTATAATGCTGGCTGGTCAGTTATGTACATTAAAACCACCAACCCATCTCTTCTCCCCTCACCCTCGGTGATATGACCTTAACTCTCCCCTCACCCTCAGTGACATGACCTTAACTCTCCCCTCATCCCTTTCTCTGTGGTGATGAGCCATCATTAACCTTTAATCTAAGAAAAACAATAACATAATAGTGCCAAGAGGGGAAAAAAAGGTCGTACATCCTGTGCTGAATCTAAATTTGAATATTGGGGTGTAATATAGCGTCCGCTCGTATTGAAACTTTAAAAAGGCCACACTTGTAGCAGCAAATTTAATTTCGTAACTAATCATTATGGATTATTAGATGATGCTATGGCACCAGAAATGATCTTGTAGGAACGAAAGTTAGGAACGCTGAGAGAACTGGATATAAAGAACCCCAGTTGAAACGAGTCATAATGTTTGACTTTATTGAGAAAGGAAACGATAAAGTTGCTGTAAAATAATCCGAAAAATAGAAGAACTCTGTTTATGTGACTGTGACTAGGAAGTTACACACACACACACACACACACACACACACACACACACACACACACGTGTATACATAAACGACTGCTTCTAGAGACAAGCAACAATAGACAAAGAGTGTCTTGAGTCTGCCATATCAGGCAGGTGATCCCAGGCCCGCCAGATGGTGTAGCCGCAATGCTTAATTTACATTACTTCTGCGTCCTCTGTTACCAGCTGTCTTTCCTGCCTCAGCCAGTGTTACCAGCTGTCTCCTGTCTCAGTGTTACCAGCTGTCTTTCCTGCCCTAGTCAGTGTTACCAGCTTTATCCAAAAAGCTCTCTCATGGCTGCTTTCTAAGTTTGGGGGTCGAACCAATACCAGATAAAGGAGAGGGAGGGAGAGCAACAAGGATGCTAGTCTCCGGGGGCCCCTCACAGGAGGGTTTTGGACACTCTTGGCACATTACACTCTGTGTAGAGACATTTATTTTGCTTATATATATATATATATATATATATATATATATATATATATATATATTTAAATATATATATAGGGAGGTACCACCTCTAGAACTTGCTGGGGACCCTCATCCTCAGAGAAGACAATAAACGTACCTCAGGGAAAACTCGAGGTTCTTCCCGGAGCTGTTTGAATATTTTCTTCTCCTACCACTCCCTATATATATATATATATATCCATTATGTAATTTAACAATGAAGTTTTAGTGGTAGGGACCCCACAAGTTGCTTGTTGTGGGCCCGTACAACTCTTAACCTGGTCCTGAGGGGCGCCTCGTACATCGTAGAAACAGGAAGTCTTTACTGATACAATGTTTCGCAAGGTGATGTTGATGAAGATTTCACTGAGCGAAAAGTTTGAGATTAAAACTCGCCGTATCTACGTTTCTCAGATATTCTGTGTACGTACTTACTGTCTATCTTTCAGAAGTCAGTTGATAGTACACTGAAAATGAGCTTTTCACATTCTAGAAGACACTAAAACAAGTGTGTTGTTCCAGCCTTGATATCTTCCACGCTGGAGCAGTTATAGTTTACCCTGACATCATAACACTGCTCAAACCTCTTGTGTCTCTCAGTGTGGAGACTGTCTCTGTGTGGCATTCAGCGGGCGGAGGGAGACTCTACTACTCAGGTCTCGGTTCATGCAATGATTTCGAAAGTTCCTCCGTAAACAGTTTGCCTTTGATTGTTTGATGGGTTGGAGCTTCGTTCCGTTCACTTATTTAGTTATATTTCTCGTTCAGTTATATAGTTATGTTTCTCACTAGTTTAGTTATATTACTGTTAGCTAAGTTACATTGCTAACTCGTTTTGTTTTGTTCATTGTCATGTGTGGGGCATCCATCAACGCGTTCCCATAGGGTAAATAGGTACTTCAGTCATCTACTTACCTGGAATCTACCTGAAGGTCGTTCCGGGGGGTTAACGGCCCTGTCTTCGACCAGGCTTCCCGGTGGATCAGGGCCTGATCAACCAGGCTGTGACTGTGAGATTTGATAAGTGCATAATTTAGCTAAGGGTTTTCGTATTGAAATGCTTACTTGTACTTACCATGTTTACGTTTGTAAGAGAGACTCTTCTGATATTGTGTAAATATGTAAAAATTACCAATACTTTTTGTGTTGAAGTGTAAAAAACACACAGTCCCTTGACCTGACGTGACCAAGTTCACGCCACTCATAAAGGTGACATGTTTACCTCAGACTGATATTGTGAAATGAACATCAGATGTTTATTATAAACATCAGATGTTTATTATAGCTGAGACAAACAGTGCTCAGTCGTACAGTAATAATTACCAGTTATCTCACCAGTCGTGGCTGTACACATAACTTAATCTCTCATTCAAGAATGGATAAATACCTAATTTTAATAATAATTTGTTAGGAGTTTTTGTTGTATTTGCTTAAAGAATTTATTTCTGCCGTACTGTATTTAATTGTATTTGAAGAGTTAAATAAATGTCATTTAAAAAAAAAAATACTTTTTCTTAAACATTTACATTTTTTTTATTTAGTTTCTTGTGTGTCCTAAATACTGAGGTGAGACCCGTCAAGCTGTCCTTCATTTATGCTCGTTGAACATTCACTCACTCTCGTTAATACTGTTTGTTTAGTAATGCTGCTCACTCTCATTGTTATATCCCTTATATTTTTTCCTTAATGACGTGCTCGTATTTCTTGCTTGGTTATATTTCCACCTTAGTAAGGGAGCTCACTCAGTTTTATCTCTGGCTTGTTTATATTCCTGGATTAAGTGTAAGTTATACACCCTGGGTGTAGAACGCCCTGGACCACTGGAACGTCCTTGGATGGGGGTACGGGGCACCCTAGACCACTGTTACGTCCCGGGATTGGGGGAAAGGACACCCTGGACCACTGGGACGCTCTGAGACCAGGGTGAAGGACACCTTGGACCACTAGGACGTCCCAGGATTGGGGGGTAGGGACACCCGGGACCACCCAGGTAACAAGCGCTCAGACAGTGAGGACGTGTAAGTGGTTAGGTCGTTAAAGACAGTCGTTTGTCCGTAATTGTTAAGCCCTTCGACCACCACAGAGACACTCGCTGCTGCTGTTGCTGCTGTTAATGCTAATGAGGCTACTGTAGCTGTTGTGCTGTTAGTCGTATTAGTGACCCTGTCAGGGGGGGGGTGCAATGGTCACTGTTGGCCTGCTGTTCTTGCTTTATCAACTAATGTTGCCTGATCACACTGTTGCTGTAATTGCTGTTGGTGTTTCTGTTAAACCTATTGTTACCGCTTTCTACGCTCTTGGTACTATTGTAGACGATATTGTTGTAACATACGTCTAGGGTTGCTGAAGTTAGTTGCCTTTACGCAGAGTTGACGCTTATGTTGATGATTCTGTTAATACTGTTACAGTGTTTGGCACTTCTGTTGTCTCGCTTCTCATGTCTCTGGCCACAAATTCCTTCATTCTTATTTATACATATAAATTAGCGACTGTGTTGCAAGATTCGGCAATAATATTTTTTTTTTGCTTGATCAGCATTGGTCAGACACAAGCTCTGCCAGTATTGGGGTCGAAAGTACTGGGGTCGCCAGTACCGGGGCCACCAGTATTGGAGTCGCCAGTACTGGGGTCGAAATTACTGGGGTTGTAAGTACTGGGGTTGTCAGTAAGAGCACCACGAAATATCACACTTTACATAAAACCCACAAAGTGTAGTCACTGAAGTCAACAAGGCCGGCCACATCACACCACCAACACCAATATCACCAACACCACTAACACCATCACCACCACCATCATCAACACCACCCTAGCAAATGAGCAGTTATGAAGATTGTGACTGGGGTAATATGACCAGACACGGAGCACAAACTCAGAACAAAGATTTCAAACCTCACAACACTTAAAGACGTTCCCAGTAGAGTATTGCATTCGTCACTACCATCTGTGACAGTAGCTCAGTGGTAAAGTATTCTGCTCACAACTGAAAGACTCTAGTTTTGATTCCCGTTTTGAGCAGTTTTCCTTACACCTGCTGCTTCTCCTTGAAGGTAATAGATAGCTACGAGTTAGTCGCGTCCTAGGAAAGAACCCCGACATAAATAAGCCATTCTGCCTGCCTTTGTTGGGTTATAATTGGTTAATAACCCTTCGGGTTAAATAACCCTAAGACTGAAGAGGGAAGGCTTCCTCCTTGTGTCACGAACATGCTACACATCTGACAAGGACACGGCAGCTTCCTCAACCCACACGAACGTGAGCTGTAAATGAAGACTTGGGAGCTAACACGGACGTGAGGGAATGCCTGCACGTAGAAGGTAAACACGGAAGCCAGGAGAACACACGGGCTAGAGAGTATATACGAAGGCAAAGCAGAGAAAACACGGAAGTCAAAGATAAACACTGATGAAAGAGAGTATACTGGAACGAGAGAGTATTTAGGAATGAGAGTGTATGAAGGAATGAGGGAGTATGAAGGTACGAGAGTATGAATGAGGGCATAAAAGAGAAAACACGGATATCAGAGGTAACCACGGCCGAGAAGACAACACAATGACGGAGGTTCCCACGGACACTGACGTGAAGGTAAACAAGGACGGAAACAGCGAGGCACACTGTCTTCAGGGGTGGATTGTTGAGTGTTTCTTGTCTCAACAATCCCATGTTAAGCGACCCTTCCTCACCTTGCTCCTTCACCACCACCTCCACCACATCCCAACCCCCACAAGGATATATATACTGACAGCAGTACGTTTCTCACTGTAATACACTGAAAGTTTACTTCTGATCCCTATTTTACGAATCAAAGTATTCTTGACTGGTGGTGAAGAGGTTACATTCAACCTTAATGACCCTCGTGTAGTCGTTAGGCTTTATAAACTCTCCTGCAGTGCTCCTCTTTCTTGGTCTTTGACTGACTCCACTATTACTACTACTACTACCACCACTACTACTACTACTACGTCTCTACTTCCTTTCCTACTATCTCTGTTGTCCCGTCCCTGTCTGCTGGCTTATATATACTCCCTCCTCTCCTTTCTGTTAGTGTGACTTTGTAAATGGTCCAAGTCGGACCGAAACGTCGTCGTAAGCTCTCCTATGTGCTGGTTATTTGTGTATTTAAAGTCGATTAACCAACCAATTCCACCACCACTACCACCACCACTACCACCACCACTACCACCACCACTACCACCACCACTACCACCAGCAGCGGCTGCAGTGGCAACTATCGTATCACCATAAATCAGAGGAGCGTCAGGGAGGCAACACGTAACTGAAATGTTTATGTTTTGCTAAACGAAATTTTCACATCTGTCCAGCCAGCCTGATACACTGTAAGGTCACTGCAAGGTCACATCTGTCCAGCCAGCCTGATACACTGTAAGGTCACTGCAAGGTCACATCTGACCAGCCAACCTGATACACTGTAAGGTCACTGCAAGGTCACATCTGACCAGCCAACCTGATACACTGTAAGGTCACTGCAAGGTCACATCTGACCAGCCAACCTGATACACTGTAAGGTCACTGCAAGGTCACATCTGACCAGCCAGCCTGATACACTGTAAGGTCACTGCAAGGTCACATCTGACCAGCCAACCTGATACACTGTAAGGTCACTGCAAGGTCACATCTGCTTAGCCAGCCTGATACACTGTAAGGTCACATCTGCTCAGTCAGCCTGATACAATGTAAGGTCACTGCAAGGTCACATCTGACCACCCAACCTGATACACTGTAAGGTCACATCTGCTCAGCCAGCCTGATACAATGTAAGGTCACTGCAAGGTCACATCTGACCAGCCAACCTGATACACTGTAAGGTCACTGCAAGGTCACATCTGACCAGCCAACCTGATACACTGTAAGGTCACATCTGCTCAGCCAGCCTGATACAATGTAAGGTCACTGCAAGGTCACATCTGACCACCCAACCTGATACACTGTAAGGTCACATCTGCTCAGCCAGCCTGATACAATGTAAGGTCACTGCAAGGTCACATCTGACCAGCCAACCTGATACAATGTAAGGTCACATCTGCTCAGCCAACCTGATACACTGGAAGGTCACTGCAAGGTCAGCCAACCTGATATACTACTAGCTCACTGCAAGGTCACATCTGTCCAGCCAACCTGATACACTACAAGGTCACATCTGTCCAGCCAGCCTGATATACTACTAGGTCACTGCAAGGTCACATATGCCCAGCCAGCCTGATATAATACTAGGTCACTGCAAGGTCACATATGCCCAGCCAGCCTGATCCACTGTAAGGTGACGTAACTGCTACGTTATAAGTCGCAGTTGCGTCATCAAGTACTTCTGCCTAAGGATGATTAAAGTGATTTCATTGTGGATGGGATGAAGATAAATTTCATACACAGTTTTAAGAGTAGTTACGATACGGCCCATGAAGGCAGGGATTTAGTGTGACTATTCTTGAGCAAGGAAGAAATGGTACCAAGAGCCAGTGACTGATCTCTCACAACCACAACTACATTAATACAGTGAGCATAACTCTGGGTCATTGAAGCTAGGACCTTGGGTAGTTTCAAATTTAGGTTGGATAAATTCATGAGTGAGAGGGGTTGGATTTGAGTGGGACTCGCACTTGAGTTAATAGAATCTTCAAAGCTTATTTCTTAGGTAGAATTGAAAATTAGGTTGGGCAATTATTGTTAGTGGGATGGATTGTGAAGGACCTGCGTAGTATGGGCCAACAGGCCTGCTGCAGTGTTCCTCCTTTCTTATGTTCTTATGTTCTTATACCTGTAGGGGGTTCCGGGGGTCAACGCCCCCGCGGGCCAGTCCTTGACCAGGCCTCGTGGTGGATTAGGGCCTGATCAACCAGGCTGTTACTGCTGGCTGCACACAAACCTACGTAGGAACCACAGCCCGGCTGGTCAGGTACTGACCAGCTCCCAGTTAAAGATAGCCAGGGGTCTAATTACAGATACAGCCATACAACGATCAGCACGACCATAAGTCAGCTGTCACTACAAGTTATTACAAGTACATGAATAGACTGATCACGAGCACAGCTCCACTGTAGTAACTACAACTATGTAAGCGTTTATGGGGATCGCAGTGTGAGTGCACGCTTGATACTTGTATGTCCAGAGCGCAGTGTGAGTGCACGCTTGATACTTGTATGTCCAGAGCGCAGTGTGAGTGCACGCTTGATACTTGTATGTCCAGAGCGCAGTGTGAGTGCACGCTTGATACTTGTATGTCCAGAGCGCAGTGTGAGTGACGCTTGATACTTGATGTCAGAGCGCGTGTGAGACCTTGTCTTGGACAGACTTGAGTGGGCGTTGTGGATGTGAGTAGCTTATACCTCCGTTGTTGAAGACACTTGTGCTGTTTCTTGGGACAATCTTGAGGAGTTGTGTGTGTATAGCTTATTGCTCGTTCACGCTTTCTTGACCTTATTGCAAGAGCAAGGCAGTGCAAGGTAGAGAGTGAGTGGGGGAGCAGGAAGGAAGATGAGAAAGGGAGATATGTAGTGAAAGTGGAGAGGAAGTGTATGAGGGAATAGGGGAGAGAAGGAGGGTTAAAAGTACGGGGAATAGACAGAATAGGTAAAATTGGTCAGTTAGCAAGAACTCATTTAAAATTCATTCCTTTCTAAATTTTTCTCTTATACGTTTAAAGATATATTATTTTTTTCATTTATGTTAATGTAAAAATCAATAATTATGTACCAAAAGCACCTTAGAAAACTTACCTAACCTTACTATAACAAGCGCAATTTAATTTAGCCTAATCCAATTAAATATATTTTAGATAAATTTACAATAATTTAATAAACAAACACAATGAAATATATTTTTTTTCGTTAGGTTCAGAATGATTTTTGCGAAATTATTGCGTACACAAATTTTCGCTTGCCTTATTCGGCAAGAAGAGCGTTGCTATTTAAGCCAAAATAGCAAGTTTTACCTATTCGGCACGACATATATAAATCAACCCCTTCTGTATACATTATTAATTTGAAAGAAAATAAAAATTTGTTTCAGCTTTTTCGGGTGACCTTGCCTAGGTGGGTGACCTTGCCTAGGTGGGTGACCTTGTCTAGGTGGGTGACCTTGCCTAGGTGGGTGACCTTGCCTAGGTTGGTGACCTTGCCTAGGTGGGTGACCTTGCCTAGGTGGGTGACCTTGCCTAGGTGGGTGACCTTGCCTAGGTGGGTGACCTTGCCTAGGTGGGTGACGGCCGGCGTGGGAAGATGACAAGGGTTGCTCCAGTTCCTTGGAGGAAGAGACCTTCACCATCATTGAGGCAACACATTCTCCCCTGATGAAGAGTCTCCAGCACACACGACCTCCTCTACTCCCCTGGCTTCATTATTACCATCATCTTCCTCAAAAACTATTATTCTCACGTTTCTACACTCACTGGTCACGTTTCTACACTCACTGGTCACGTTTCTACACTCACTGGTCACTTTTCTACACTCACTGGTCACTTTTCTACACTCACTGGTCACTTTTCTACACTCACTGGTCACGTTTCTACACTCACTGGTCACGTTTCTACACTCACTGGTCACGTTTCTACACTCACTGGTCACGTTTCTACACTCACTGGTCACGTTTCTACACTCACTGGTCACGTTTCTACACTCACTGGTCACGTTTCTACACTCACTGGTCACGTTTCTACACTCACTGGTCACGTTTCTACACTCACTGGTCACGTTTCTACACTCACTGGTCACATTTCTACACTCACTGGTCACGTTTCTACACTCACTGGTCACGTTTATACACTCACGGGTCACGTTTCTACACTCACTGGTCACGTTTCTACACTCACTGGTCACGTTTATACACTCACTGGTCACGTTTCTACACTCACTGGTCACTTTTCTTATGGTTACACCCATCCTTGACTTAGACACATGTGAAACATCTGGGTAGCTTTATTTGTAGACGTTTCGCCCTCCAGTGGCTTTAATCAATACAATCCCCTCAAGGGAGGTTCCTTGATGCTGGTGAGGGGCTTTTGATCTAAGGAATTAGATCTGTGCTCCAGTTCCCTGAATTGATCCCGAATACCTTCCATCTCCCCCCCCCCCCCACAGGCGCTGTATAATCCCTACGGTTTTAGCGCAAGGACATAATATGAAGTAAGATGTTACTACCTGTGCTTTAGATTCTTCAAGACTTCGGTGCTCTTCACCGACTCCAAGACTGAGGGACTCATTACCTCATCTCTTGTATATATTCTATAGTCTTCACATTATCTCCTTGTATTGATAAAGCACTGGAGGGCGAAACGTCTACAAATAACGCTACCCAGATGTTTCACATGTGTCTAATCCTTCATCTTGTTGGTATTACTACCACATCCAGCCGCCATCTTGTTGGTATTACTACCACATTCAGCCGCCATCTTGTTGGTATTACTACCACATCCAGCCGCCATCTTGTTGGTATTACTACCACATCCAGCCGCCATCTTGTTGGTATTACTACCACATCCAGCCGCCATCTTGTTGGTATTACTACCACATCCAGCCGCCATCTTGTTGGTATTACTACCACATCCAGCCGCCATCTTGTTGGTATTACTACCACATCCAGCCGCCATCTTGTTGGTATTACTACCACATCCAGCCGCCATCTTGTTGGTATTACTACCACATCCAGCCGCCATCTTGTTGGTATTACTACCACATTCAGCCGCCATCTTGTTGGTATTACTACCACATTCAGCCGCCATCTTGTTGGTATTACTACCACATTCAGCCGCCATCTTGTTGGTATTACTACCACATCCAGCCGCCATCTTGTTGGTATTACTACCACATTCAGCCGCCATCTTGTTGGTATTACTACCACATTCAGCCGCCATCTTGTTGGTATTACTACCACATTCAGCCGCCATCTTGTTGGTATTACTACCACATCCAGCCGCCATCTTGTTGGTATTACTACCACATTCAGCCGCCATCTTGTTGGTATTACTACCACATTCAGCCGCCATCTTGTTGGTATTACTACCACATCCAGCCGCCATCTTGTTGGTATTACTACCACATCCAGCCGCCATCTTGTTGGTATTACTACCACATCCAGCCGCCATCTTGTTGGTATTACTACCACATCCAGCCGCCATCTTGTTGGTATTACTACCACATCCAGCCGCCATCTTGTTGGTATTACTACCACATCCAGCCGCCATCTTGTTGGTATTACTACCACATTCAGCCGCCATCTTGTTGGTATTACTACCACATTCAGCCGCCATCTTGTTGGTATTACTACCACATTCAGCCGCCATCTTGTTGGTATTACTACCACATCCAGCCGCCATCTTGTTGGTTACATTCAGCCGCCATCTTGTTGGTATTACTACCACATTCAGCCGCCATCTTGTTGGTATTACTACCACATTCAGCCGCCATCTTGTTGGTATTACTACCACATTCAGCCGCCATCTTGTTGGTATTACTACCACATTCAGCCGCCATCTTGTTGGTATTACTACCACATTCAGCCGCCATCTTGTTGGTATTGCTACCACATTCAGCCGCCATCTTGTTGGTATTACTACCACATTCAGCCGCCATCTTGTTGGTATTACTACCACATTCAGCCGCCATCTTGTTGGTATTACTACCACATTCAGCCGCCATCTTGTTGGTATTACTACCACATCCAGCCGCCATCTTGTTGGTATTACTACCACATTCAGCCGCCATCTTGTTGGTATTACTACCACATTCAGCCGCCTTGACATATTTTGTTTACATTGTAACATTGTTATACGTCATTCTTTGTCTCCCTCAGCACACTTTTAACCTCGTCATTCCATTAACATTCTTCTCTGATTAATTAGACGTGTTGGAGGTCTGGATATCTTTGAGACATTCCTCCAGGGGCTTATAGCATGGCCTCGTGTGAAAATGCCCGGTGGGCGAAACATCGTATAAACTGCCCGGTCTTGGTATCGTATAACTACTTGATTGTATGATACTTGATTTAAAGATCATTCTTCACTTCTGCACTCTCTCTCTTTCTCTCTCTCTCTCTCTCTCTCTCTCTCTCTCTCTCTCTCTCTCTCTCTCTCTCTCTCTCTCTCTCTCTCTCTCTCTCTCTCTCTTGCATTTTCTGGCACACACTTGCACATTCTCCTCGTTATTTTTCTGGTCAGTCTTTACCAACAACCGCTCATATCTCTCTCATTCATCATCCTTTTATTTAATTCAGTCACTTTCACCTATGTTTTTCCTGCTTGGATTACGCGCCTTGTACTCCACCTTCCTCTTGTTCCCTTCTTCTTGTTCCCTTCTTCTTGTTCCCTTCCTCCTGTTCCACCTTCCATTAATTAGTGATCACATGTATCATTAACTTGTACAAAAACTTGTACCTCCATAAGCCTACCCTTCAACCTTTTATCAAATGATACACTTCAGCTGAATGTTCTCCTGTACTTAGTTATTCTTCTCGTCGTTAAGCAATTATTATGTATTATTGAACCTGTTTCTTGTGTATCATTTAGTTGTGTCTTCTTGTGTGTCATTTAGTTGTGTCTTCTTGTGTGTCATTTAGTATCTTTTACTTCATCGTTGTCTTTAAATAATTTTTTCTCTCGTTTGGATTATTATTTCTTCGACATTTACTGACCACTTCTCCTCTACACTGTTACCCACTTCTCACATCCCACTTCTATTCTGAAGGACATTATATTTACCTTTATAACTTTTTACTCCTTTCTTGTCTATAATTGTTTAGTCGAGTCTCGTGTATCTCTAGATACACGAGACTTACGTATCTTCCAGATACATGAGTCTTATGTATCTTCCAGATACACGAGTCTTATGTATCTTCCAGATAAACGAGTCTTATGTATCTTCCAGATACACGAGTCTTACGTATCTTTAACTCATCATTAAAATTCTCTGGGCCAGTTTAACTTTGTTACACTAATAGTCATAACATTCAACATCCTCTCATGTACAACATTAAGAGTCAGTTTCTGACATCTATATTACTTTCGCCCACAAACAGCACAGCTCCAACAAATTTCTTTTTTTTTTTTTTTGTTTAAGTAATTGCATAACCAGTAAAGGTTATCCAGTGTCTTGTTCATGGCATTTTAGTCGCCTGCTACGAGACACAGCTACGGAGAAATGATTCTAACATGTTGTCCCATGATAAACAGAGAGGAGAGTAGTGATAATTGAATAAAAAGAAGACTGGGCGGAGACCAGAACCGTGGTCTGGCACGTAGCAAGACCATTGCTGTCCCCGTCCATTCTTCTTTTTATCGGCTGTCGTTTATTACGGGTTATCATCGTTCATAATGATGTTTATGAAGGAGACAAAGAAAAGACCAGTAATGTTTGACAGGCTTCCATTTATCACTGGTATAAAGTGATTCTAATGACTGATCTGGGATTACCAGGTAGTCACTATTACTGCTAACCTGCTGGACGAGCACACCGATTCCTTCACTTTCCTAAGAATCGAACTTGCAAGGTTACTGCTGCGGCCGCACTAATTCACCTCTTACACAGACGCTAAACCTTACAATAGGATGAAATTATCATGTAAAACTTTTCGAGTACTTGAGAGATTTGTAATGAGGCTTGGAGAAATGTGTGAGTAAATATGTCATTAACCTGACGACTGGTTTCTCTGTCTCTCTCTCTCTCTCTCTCTCTCTCTCTCTCTCTCTCTCTCTCTCTCTCTCTCTCTCTCTCTCTCTCTCTCTCTCTCTCTCTCTCTCTCTCTCTCTCTCTCTCTCTCGTGGTAACTGGCAGCAGTTCCCTGCTTTGAGCAGTGTATGTCTGAGGTGACTGGTACCACTCAAGAACCTTCACACATTCACACTTTCCTTTCACCAGTTTCCTCACACCAGTGTTGGTTTCTTCAGTCTAATAATGTACCAATTTTTCACCCTATCCATCAGTCTATCACTGTGCCAGTCTCTCCCCTACTATACATAGTGGGGTCAGTCAAGGTTGGGGAGGGGAGGATCCAAACTCGTAGTCGCTACAGTATACAACCCCTCTCCAAATAACAACAGACCTATACAGGAATGAGAAAGATTTGTATCAAGAAGAGGACACGTTACATGAAGCTCATACAGAACAAGTTGTTTGATCAGAGTTGAGGAGAGGCCAAAGTGAGCGACTAAAGGCCATGGAAGAAATATAGAACAAGGACAACCAAGGACAGGAGAGTTTGAAATAATAAGGAAAGTATTACAAAGAGAAGCTGAGAGACCGACATAGTGGCGAATGTCAAAGAGATGTGGAACTTCTTCACAACCACACAAAGAAAATGACTAAAAACCTAAATAACAAGATTAAAGATACGTGAATTAGACGAGAAAGGTACAATAAGTAAAGAAGTAAACATGAAGTCTTAGTGAAATCAGGAATGATACTATCAGTTCTGAGAAAAAGGTGATGATGACACTTGTGAGAGTTGGGTAATCATGGCACCAGAGCAAATATCTCCATGAGTGTAGAGAGATAAATGGTTTTGTAAACCGACGAGTTGAAGATTGAGATACTTATGCAACATATGGGAATCTTTATTAAGGAAACGTTTCCTTAATAAAGATGGAGATGGAGTAGAAGTACGGTGTGAAGCGTAGCAGATGACCGACACCTGGAACACCGAATGTCATCCTAACATATAACAAAGGCGATAGATAAGCTTTACTAAAGTATTGGATAGGATTATTGACACGTTCAATGCTGTGTAAGTCAGCTCCCCTTAGTCATGCATCACTGGGTAAACTCACAAGCACTTATGTGGCAGCCTTCACTGCATGATGTGTCAGGCTTAGCGGCGTCTCCTAAGTGTTGTTCACTTGGTAACACCTAGGTGCAACATGGACTCCCACCCACCTGTTAAAATACTCTCTATAATGACCCCCCTTCTTCACAGCTGCACTAAGAGCTGCCCAGTATGGCGTCGTCACTGTCACCCCTACGGGTTTAGTGCCTCTCATAAATACATACATATACTAACCCAGGTCTTGGATGACAGTGGTCGTGTTGCAGCTGCTTGAGGTGTTCCATTATGATTTCCTCGTCTTGAAATACATGTGTGAAGGTATGACCAGCTGCTCTGCACCTCTCTCTCTCTCTCTCTCTCTCTCTTTCTCCTCCTCTTCTTCTCTTTTCTCTCTCTCTCTCTCTCTCTCTCTCTCTCTTCTCTCTCTCTCTCTCTCTCTCTCTCTCTCTCACTCTCTACTCTCTCTCTCTCTCTCTCTCTCTCTCTCTCTCTCTTCTCTTATTATTTATTATTATTATATATATATATATATATATATATATATATATATATATATATATTGTATTTATGGAAACACTAAACTCGTAGGGTTCATACAGCTCCTGGGATAATGGGAGGCAACCAAGTTTGATTCGAGGAAACTTTCGCCTCTGAGAGTCGGATCCTAGACGCTGACGTCTCCAGTAAACACAAAGGAATCCCCCTGAGGGAGGTACCCAGCTCTTGTCACTGCTGGGGGCGCTAACACCACCATCAAGTACACACACACACACACACACACACACATGCACGCACGCACATACGCACACACGCACACAAACACGTACACACACAAACACGACCCCTGCAACCACAAATAGGTGAGTACACACACACACACACACAGTGAACGATACTTCATGGACTAACTTTCTATGTACTGTCCTAGGTGTGGTTGCAGGGGTCGAGTCATAGCTCCTGGCCCCGGCTTTTGAGTGTGATTACGTATCTGAAGTTAAATTAGCAGAACAATGCTTTTTCTGTCCAGCCTTAAAAGCTACTGTTATTCTTCTGTGTACTCATAGTTCTTCTCTGCACCTTCTTACTTACACTTTTCGTCTCCCTCTTCACTTTATCTCCCTCTTTTATTATATTTGGAGACCAGAAGTGGATAACATATTCAAGGTTTATTCCCACAAGAGCCTTACAGAGAGCTAATATTCTTTCTACTGTTACTTTCTCAAATATTTACAACTGTGGCAGTTCGTAGCCATCTATTGACTTGTTCCAGCTGTGGGTCATCATAGCCATCTATTGACTTGTTCCAGCTGTGGGTCATTTGACTAAGACTCGCGTCAGGAAACACTTGTCCTGTTTCCTGACGAATCTTACCTAGCCTAACCTTGTGTAGACTGTGTTGCTCCCAGATAGACACTGCTTCACTTAACATCCTTTCTTAAGATATTCCCAAGCATTATATCCTCATGTTGGAAAGTATCGTGCGCAAATTGCATTGTTTTTAAACTGGTCAACGTTGAAACTAATCTTGCAAGTCTCTAATCACTGTGTCAACCCATGCAGCTGTCTGTGTCTCTCTTAGCACTTGTACACCCACCTAGGGAGACTAAATTTTGTCATTTTGTTGACATCTGTGAATTTCGCTGTTTTAGATGGTAGTCGCGTTTCAAAATCATTTATGTAGATTATGATTTGGTTAAGGACAGATTTCTTAGGTCATGGTGTATCTAAAGTCCTCTCCCGTGTTCCATATCCGGTCATGGGATATCCAGAGTCCTCTCCCGTGTTCTGTATCCGGTCATGGAGTATCCAGATTACTCTCCACCGAAAACTTGAACCTAGGTGCAGAACATTAGGATGGCGTCTCGGTCTGTCCTATACCATTGTCAAATGACAACTGAGAGAGTAAGCGGCAGGGAAGGTCAGAAGACAGAATGGTCAAGGACGACTTAAATATCATCCTAATGTTCCTGTCCTAAGTGCAGGGTGTTGGTGAATTGTTCCACCCACGGTACTGTGACTTTATTCTTCAAAGTGTTCTCCCGTGTTCCGTATTCGCACTACGAGGCACTAGCGAGGCTTAACATTCGACCGTATTTACACTACGACACACTTGTTTATACAAGATGAGGCGTAGGTGGACGTAGCGAGGTGGTCGCATGTGCACAAGGAAATCCAATAAAGGCTTCGGGTGCTGGTCATAAAAACTTGCTGGCCCCAGACGTAGGTTATTATTACGTGAGTTTGACCTGAGACTCCGCCATGAACCGCTTTCTTGAACTGTGGTGGTCAGTACCTTGCACTGCTGTGCTTAGTTCTTCTGCAGCTGCTGCTGCTGCTGCGGCGGCTGCTGCAATGTGGTGGTCAGTACCCTGCACTGCTGTGGTCAGCTGGTGCTGCTGTACCATGGAGGTCACTTCATACATTTGGTGGGGTGACTGTAGATGAGACCCCAGGTACCAGCAGCTGCTGGGGTGGATGATGACCTCTCTTAAGTAGGAAGGTAAGAAATGGGGCCGGGAGCCGAGACTCATCCCAAGCGGACACAACTAGGTTAGTACATACGTATATGAAGACAAAAAGAGATTTAAACGTTGAAAAACGTTTGTGTTGTGTACTTAAAATTAACTTTTTTACTCTATCCACGTGTGTGTGTGTACTCTCCTAGCTGTACTCATCTAGTTGTGGTTGCAGAGGTCGAGTCATAGCTCCTGGCTCCGCCTCTTCGCTGGTCGCTACAAAGTCCACTCTCTCTCCCTGCTCCATGAGCTTTATCGTATCTTTTCTTAAAGCTATGTATGGATCCTGCCTCCACTACATCACTCTCCAGATTGTTCCACTTCCTGACAACTCTGTGACTGAAGAAATACTTCTTAACATCACTGTCACTCATCTTAGTTTTCGACTTCCAACTGTGACCCCTTGTTGTTGTGTCCCATCTGTGTGTGTGTGTGTGTGTGTGTGTGTGTGTTAGAGAGAGAGAGAGAGAGAGAGAGAGAGAGAGAGAGAGAGAGAGAGGTGAGTGGTGTGTGGTGCGTGAGGTAGTCCTGACTGAGGGTGGTCATAAGGTGTAATCTAGAAGCACAGACTGTGGCCTCCCTCCCACGACCCTGCTACCTCCGTTACTCCACTCCTCCACACCAACAACCACGATGGTGCAAGTGTTAGGGCTTTGTTGAAGGGTGTTAGTGACTGCAAGGAAAACAGAGGAGGGTGTTAGTGACTACAAGAAGAGAGGAGGGTGTTAGTGGCTGCAAGGAGACGGGAGGGGTATTAGTGACTGTAAGGAGAAGGGAGGGGGATGTTAGAGGGACTGTTTCCATCTGTTAGTGGGAGGGAGAAGAATATTGGGGCTAGTGGAAGTGATGGTATTGGTGGTTGTTAATAGAGAGAAAGAGTAAAACAAGGAGACTGGATGATAAGAGGGGGCGTTACAGACACATACACAGTATCTTGGAGTAAAGAGCGACTGTCAGGAGAGAGACGTCAAAATGGGGAAGAGTTACTAGCGGGGTGCCGCAAGGCTCGGTATTGGAACCAGTACTATTTCTAGTTTATGTGAATAACGTTCCAGATGGGATTGATTCAGTTATATCCCTGTTTGTCAATGATGTGAAACTAACGTGGAGATTAAAAATAAAAGAGAATCAGGAAAAGCTCCAAAAGGATCTTGACAAATTGCAAGAGTGTTCAGATAAGCGACTACTTGAATTTAAACCCAATAAGTGCAAGGATAATTGAGAAAGGAGCAAGAAGACTAAAAACATGGCATAGACTAGGGACGCAGGGGCTGTAGAGTTCACCCAAAGAGAAAAACCTAGGTATGTACATCGTGCCTTGTACATCACCAGAGGCTCACGTAAGCCGAATAACCTCTGCAGCCGATGCTCGTCTGGCGTATCTTAGGTAGCTTTCATGAATCTCAAGAGAGCTATTCCGGGACCTTTATACACCATACGTCAGACCCATCTTGGAGTATGCAGCTCCAGTATGGAACTCCATACCTGAAAAAAAAACATAAAGAAACTGGGGACAGTGCAGGGAGGACATGATAACAACATACAAATATACAAAATACTCAAGGAAATTGATAAAATTGAGAGAGATAGGCTGTTTGAGAGGGGAGAAACAGAAACTCGGGGACACAACTGGAAGTTAATCAAAGGTGAGCCACGGAAATATTAGGAAGTATTCTGTCTCAAAGTGCTCGAGAAGTGGAATGACCTTGGTGAGAAAGTAGTGGAGACAGGCTTCATACATAGTTTTCAGAGCAGGTACGATAGGGTCTACAAGTGTACGAGGGAGTGAATCATGAGAGTGGCAAGTTAAGAGGTGGAGCCAGGAGCTGAGAATCGACCCGTTGAACCACATAAGTGAGTACACAAATGCTACACACGCGCGCTTCCTCATTGAGGAACTCAATGAGACACATGCAACACCTCACTTGAGGAACTCAATGAGACACATGCAACACCTCACTTGAGGAACTCAATGAGACACATGCAACACCTCACTTGAGGAACTCAATGAGACACATGCAACACCTCACTTGAGGAACTCAATGAGACACGTGCAACACCTCACTTGAGGAACTCAATGAGACACGTGCAACACCTCACTTGAGGAACTCAATGAGACACATGCAACACCTCACTTGAGGAACTCAATGAGACACGTGCAACACCTCACTTGAGGAACTCAATGAGACACGTGCAACACCTCACTTGAGGAACTCAATGAGACACGTGCAACACCTCACTTGAGGAACTCAATGAGACACATGCAACACCTCACTTGAGGAACTCAATGAGACACATGCAACACCTCACTTGAGGAACTCAATGAGACACATGCAACACCTCACTTGAGGAACTCAATGAGACACATGCAACACCTCACTTGAGGAACTCAATGAGACACGTGCAACACCTCACTTGAGGAACTCAATGAGACACGTGCAACACCTCACTTGAGGAACTCAATGAGACACATGCAACACCTCACTTGAGGAACTCAATGAGACACATGCAACACCTCACTTGAGGAACTCAATGAGACACATGCAACACCTCACTTGAGGAACTCAATGAGACACGTGCAACACCTCACTTGAGGAACTCAATGAGACACATGCAACACCTCACTTGAGGAACTCAATGAGACACGTGCAACACCTCACTTGAGGAACTCAATGAGACACGTGCAACACCTCACTTGAGGAACTCAATGAGACACATGCAACATCTCAGAAAAACTTTAAACTTCCTCTTAAATTACGTCAGGTAGCCAGGCGCAGCAGCGAGCCTCACCTTATACCATCCTGTTTCATCCCTTCCACCCTTATCTCCCCTTTCCCTTCCACCCTTATCTCCCCTTTCCCTTCCACCCTTATCTCCTCTTTCCCCTCCATCCTTATTTCACCCTCCCACTCTTATCTCTCCCTTCCTTCTGCTTCCCCTCCGCTACTACCACTTCCCCTCCGCTACTACCACTTCCTCCCTACTCTCACTTCCTCCCTACTACACTTCTCCATTACTACTTTCCCTCCACTACTTCACTACACTTCCTCCTACACTTCCCTCCTACTTCTCCTCTCATACTTCTCGCTACTACTTCCTCCTACTCACTTCCTCGCTACTACTTCACTTCTCTCTCACTATTCTGCTACTCACTTCTCCTTACATCTCACATTCCTTCCCTACTACCACTTCCTCAGCTACTACCACTTCCTCCTACTACTACTTCCTCCTACTACCACTTCCTGCACATTCTCCTACTACCACTTCCCTACTACCACTTCCTCTCATACTACTTTCCCTCCTACTACCTTCTCCTCTACATTCCTTCCTCTACTTACTACTTCCTCCTACTACCACTTCCTCCTTACATTTCCTCCTATCTTCCTCATTCTTCCTCCCTACTACAACTTTCCTCCACTACTTCCTCGCTACTACCTTTCCTCCGCTACTACTACTTTCCTCGCTACTACCACTTCCTCCGCTACTACTCACTTCCCTCCCTACTACCACTTCCTCCGCTACTACCACTTCCTCCGCTACTACACTTCCTCCGCTACTACATTCCCTCTTTACTACTTCCTCCGCTACTACCACTTCCTCCCACTACTACTTCCTCGCTACTACTACTTCTCTACTACACTTCCCTCCTACTACTACTTCCTCCTACTACCACTTCCCTCCGCTACTACCACTTCCTCCACTCCCTACTACCACTTCCTCCCTACTACTCAACTTCCCTCCGCTACTACTACTTCCCTCGCTACTACTACTTTCCCTCCGCTACTACCACTTCCTCCGCTACTACCACTTCCCCTCCGCTACTACCACTTCCCCTCCGCTACTACCACTTCCCCTCCGCTACTACCACTTCCCCTCCGCTACTACTACTTCCCCTCCGCTACTACTACTTCCCCTCCGCTACTACTACTTCCCTCCGCTACTACCACTTCCCCTCCGCTACTACACTTTCCCTCCGCTACTACCACTTTCCCTCCGCTACTACCACTTCCCCTCCGCTACTACTACTTCCCCTCCGCTACTACACTTCCCTCCTACTACCACTTCCTCCCTACTACAACTTTCCTCCGCTACTACCACTTCCTCCGCTACTACCACTTCCTCCGCTACTACCACTTCCCTCCGCTACTACCACTTCCCCTCCGCTACTACTACTTCCCCTCCGCTACTACCACTTCCCCTCCGCTACTACCACTTCCCCTCCGCTACTACCACTTCCCCTCCGCTACTACAACTTTCCCTCCGCTACTACCACTTCCCCTCCGCTACTACCACTTCCCCTCCACTACTACTACTTCCCTCCGCTACTACCACTTCCTCCGCTACTACACTTTCCTCCGCTACTACCACTTCCTCCGCTACTACCACTTCCCTCCCTACTACCACTTCCCCTCCGCTACTACCACTTTCCTCCGCTACTACCACTTCCCCTCCGCTACTACCACTTCCCCTCCGCTACTACCACTTCCCCTCCGCTACTACCACTTCCCCTCCGCTACTACCACTTCCCCTCCGCTACTACCACTTCCCCTCCGCTACTACCACTTCCCTCGCTACTACCCTTCCCTCCTACTACTACTTCCTCCGCTACTACCACTTCCCCTCCGCTACTACAACTTTCCCTCCGCTACTACCACTTCCCCTCCGCTACTACCACTTCCCCTCCGCTACTACCACTTCCCTACCGTGCACACACCATCTGGTCGTCCCTACCAGTGTTATGGACTACCATAAGAGATCAACTACCTGGACACTGAGAGTAGATGTTGATCTTCCTCTGACTCTCTTCATTCCTAATCCCTCCCTCTTCCTCCCTTTTCTAAGTCCTCTCCCTTCCCTCCTGCTTTCCCTTCCCCCCACATTTAATCCCCTTATATTGTAAACAGAGTTTTTATTTATGTTTGTTTAATTTTTGTCTGGGTTTACCCGGTAAAGATGAAATAGCTTCTCGAAGGCTGTACTTCCCTTCTCTTCTTCTTCTTCTTCTTCTTCTTCTTCTTCTTCTTCTTGCTTAAGACTGATACCCCCCTCAGGGGTTGCGAGAATCTTCAGTCTGTGTCTTCACAACAACTCCATTTTGTATCATCTGTGAGGATATTTGTGTATCACCCAAGACTCCCGAGAGTGAACCTCCGACTCACCGTCAGAAAACACCTGTGTCAGAGGTCTAGTGATACCCACAGTATGTGGATAAAAACATGAACACTTCTCAGTGTTCAATAATAACTCACATGGATACAGAAACAAAAACATAAATGTACAGTTCAGGAGTTTCGGTAAGGACGTGCCTTGTATGGGCCAGTAGGCCTGCTGCAGTGTTCCTCCATTCTTCTGTTCTTATTGAAGAAACTCTTCGCTACGAGCGCCTTCTTCATTCAGTTTTAAGAATAAGCCATTCGTGGCGAAGCGTTCCTCTTGAGTTGTGCATGTGTATTTATCTACACATCTGTGTAATTTTCACGGATTTACACCTGAATGCTAGATAATTTCTTGGTGATGAAAATCGCCGGCTAGTAACACGGACAAAACTGCTTCGTGACTTCAGTGAGTAAGAAGAGAGTAAGCAGGTGGCGCGTGACATGTTACTGAGTATACACGATGATTAGATCCACCAGGACCTCTGTCCTCCGTGACGGAGAGCCTTCCAGCGTGAGTCTGGCAGCATCTTTAGACCTGAGTTCCAATCTTCTGTGCTGTTTACTTGCGTTAACCACTCACAGGGTTACGTGGGTGATCCCAGGGTGACGTGGGTGAGCCCAGGGTGACGTGGGGGAGCCCAGGGTGACGTGGGTGAGCCCAGGATAACGTGGGTGAGCCAACACACTCTCTTTCTCTCTGAACGAAGAACTAAATCCTTGGATGAACCCTTTTCAAACTTTTATGGAAGGAGCAACACAATATTGTGTGGCGAAGAGACTGCTAATGAGGCGAAGGCAAAGAAAGAGAAAGTGGCTTCACAAAAATTACTAATGAAGTAACCAGACAGATACACAAACATGAAAATGGAAGTGCAAACACGGAGGTAAGACGAGGAGGAATGACTGACACAAAGAGAGCCAGGACACTGAGGGGCAGGATGAATGTGTTAGTCTCACCGTGGTTGGCGATGCTATGTCTGTGTTGTGAAGAAGAATGAAGGTCACAGTGCCGTGGTTGGAACAATGTTTGGAGGATGTTTCAGACCGTCTGGTCTCATTAGCAAATCGCGAATGAGAGAAAAAAATGGAAGTAATGATGAAAAGACACGTTGCATAACAAGCTTTCATTTGGACAACGTTTCGCTCTGTTAGTTTATTATCAAGTCATGTCTTGATGAAGCTCTAAGAGAGGGAAACGTCCCAATAAGCGCTTATTCTGCAAATTTATTTTCCTTATTGTCGCCAGTACGTCATTTAGATACAAAAGAAAAACAAACCCAAAGTCAGATCATGTGAAGAGGCTAGGAGATAGCCAAGTACAAGCGATGATAAACTCAAGGTCAGGTCACGAGTGTTCTGAAGACCAGAGCATGACATGCTGGGAAAGGGCAGCATCTCTGTTGATGCTTGTCTTGTGTGAGTCTCTGCATCGTGCTGGGCATATACTGCCCTATTCTATACCTGGTGCCACTTACATATATTGGTTACTGTTATAGGTTGAGTGGTAAGTACTGTGGACATTAACCTGGGCGTGTGTGATACATACCTCTATTGCTTCATGTGTTGTGTACACTTGCTAGAACCTCTTAGGTACGCTGGTCACAGCTTCTCCGGACAGGCAAGGCTAATGCTGTCTGTGTACATGGTGTCTCTGTACATGCTGGCTGTGTACATGGTGTCTCTGTACATGCTGGCTGTGTACATACCCGCAGCAACTTGACACTCACAACAGCTGATGCTGTCTGTGTACATGTCTGCAGCCACTTGAACGCTGACAGCGCAACGAAAGCTTGTGATAGAGAGGTCAAGGATGATCACGTCCAGTTAGGTTATGTTAATGGGGAGCTGTGAGTGGTGTGGCTCTTACTGCTATAATACTCGCTGATCAATGCTCAGTGAATAATACTGATCAATACTCAGTGTACTCTCGCCCTAACCCAGTGCACTATCACTCAAGCCCAAGGATAAAAAACATGCCTTTTGTTTTGGTTGTGGCTTCTAGACAAACAAGATACTTGGCAGTGTTTTGCTTGGCTGGCTACGAGACTTACTCATCTGGGTGATCGTAAGTCTGGCACTGAGAGTCATTTGAAATTAATTTGTCCTGACACTCTCAGATGTGTATGTAAGAAATAGGTAAAACTGGAACATTTTTATTATATTTTTTGTGGAAGCGTTAAATCCGCAAGGGTCCATGTAGCTTCTGTGGAATGGGAGGTAATGGAGAAAGGGGTGGGGGTAGCTCTAATATTCTGGATCAAAAACTCGCAGGAGAGGAGGGCACCGGAGGCATGCTCTTCCAGTCTGAGGGAAGCACATCTGTTCACTGTGGATTACTATCTGGCCCTGTTGAAATCTCCAGGTGCTGCTCACCCTCGTGTTGTTGAAGTGGTTGTTGTAGTGGTTGTTGTGGTGATTGTTGTGGTAGTTGTTGTAGTGGTTGTTGTGGTGATTGTTGTGGTGGTTGTTGTGGTGGTTGTTGTAGTGGTTGTGGTGGTTGTTGTGGTAGTGGTGGTGAGTACTCCTACTACTGTCATTGCATTAAGCCAAGGTCTGAGAGGCAGTTACTTCCTCTTATGCCTCTCTCCTTATTTGTTCTTGTGGGTGATGTGTTCATGTTTTGGTTTAGCTGTGTTTGGGTGTACGTGTCTGGGAAAGTTGGTACTCGTAGTGTATGTACACCAGGTGTTCATCTCTCAGATATAAGATATATACATTGAGAGGTGTTTATCTCAATGTACATATATGGATGTGTATATCTCGAGTATATCTACAGAGAGAAGTATATTTTAGTGTATATACTATACTCAAAAAAGGATTGTATTTTAGTGTATATACAATGAGCGTTACCTTCTTGTTTAGGGTAATAAAGTATTTGTGGTATTAGTAAAGAGATGCACTGTCCTACGTGTCGGGGTCGAGTTCTAGCTCCTGGCCCCACCTGTCAACTTGCTGCTTGCCAGATTCACTCCCTCCAAGCCTCGTGGGGCCCTATTGTATCTGTATGTAGTCACCTATTTGTGATTGTAGGAATCAATTCAAAGTTCCCGGCCCCCGCCTCTATGCTGATCGCTACTAGGTCCACTCTCCCTGCTTCATGAGCTGCTTTATCGTGTTTGTATGTGTGTGTGTTCTCAGTTGTGGTTGCAGGGCTCGAGTCATAGCTCCTGGCCCGTGTGTGTGTGTGGACGCTCACCTAGTTGTGGTTGCAGGGGTCGAGTCATAGCTCCTGACCAATGTGTGTGTGTGTTCGTTTACTTCCCTCCTCCCCCCTTCTCTTTTATTCTGTTCCTCGGTGTTTTTTATCTTCTAGTTACGTGTGCCTTCTCAGCCTCATTCACTCGTGTGTGTTTTCCCCCAACATGTTTGTATTTCCTCCCTCTCCTTTTCTTCTCTTTTCTTCTCCTCCCCCTTCCCCCTCCTACTCCTCCCCCTTCCCCTCCTACTTCCCCACCCGTTCTTGTCACGACGGAGGGGGAGGGGAGGGGGTGCCGGCCTACATTCATTTCACCCCCTCCAGGTTAAATCCCTTTTGTTGACAAGCTTTTCTATAAGTCTTTTATTTTTATGCTTGTTGTGTTGGGTAAGTGGAAGCGAGAGAGGGAGGGAGGGGAGGTAGTGGGGAATGGTGGAGGGAGGGAGGAGGTAATGGGAATTGAAGGAGGAAAGGGAGAAAGTAACGGGGAGAATTCTAGAGGGAGGGGAGGAGATAGCAGGGAAGCAGAATTGGGAGTAGGGACGTAAGGGCGGAGAGGAACGAGCAGGAAAAGTGGTAGAAGAAATTAGGGAGAGGAAGTGAGTGGGAGGAAGAGGTAAGTGAGATGGGTTGTGAGGGAGGGAGAGGTGAGTGGGATGGGTTGTGAGGGAGAGGTGAGTGGGATGGGTTGTGAGGGAGGGAGAGGTGAGTGGGATGGGCTGTGAGGGAGGGAGAGGTGAGTGTGATTGGTTGTGAGGGCCGGAGAGGTGAGGGGGATGGGTTGTGAGGGAGGGAGAGGGGAGTGTGATGGATTGTAAGGGATGGAGAGGCGAGTGGGATGGGTTGTGGGGGAGGGAGAGGTGAGTTTGATGGGCTGTGCGGGAGGGAGAGGTGAGTGTGATGGGTTGAGAGGGACGGAGGGTGAGTTGGATGGTTTGTGAGGGAGGGAGAGGTGAGTGGGATGGGTTGTGAGGGAGGGAGAGGTGAGTATGATGGGTTGTGAGAGAGGGAGAGGTGAGTGTGATGGGTTGTGAGGGAGGAAGAGGTGAGTGGGATGGGTTGTGATGGAGAGGTGAGTGGGATGGGTTGTGAGGAAGGGAGAGGTGAGTGGGATGGGTTGTGAGAGAGGGAGAGGTGAGTGGGATGGGTTGTGAGAGAGGGAGAGGTGAGTGTGATGGGTTGTGAGAGAGGGAGAGGTGAGTGTGATGGGTTGTGAGAGAGGGACAGGTGAGTGGGATGGGTTGTGAGAGAGAGGTGAGTGTGATGCGTTGTGAGAAAGGGAGAGGTGAGTGTGATGGGTTGTGAGAGAGGGAGAGGTGAGTGGGATGGGTTGTGAGAGAGAGAGGTGAGTGGGATGGGTTGTGAGGGAGGGAGAGGTGAGTGGGATGGGTTGTGAGAGAGGGAGAGGTGAGTGTGATGGGTTGTGAGGGAGAGGTGAGTGGGATGGGTTGTGAGGGAGGGAGAGGTGAGTGGGATGGGTTGTGAGAGAGGGAGAGGTGAGTGTGATGGGTTGTGAGAGAGGGAGAGGTGAGTGGGGTTATCACACTATCAGTAAGAGAGTGTTGTGGGTGGCCTATATCACCTGATCATTGTCTACTGTACTTAATACCAGCACTCACAGTTTACATGTCCATGATGTGTTTGCAACTTCCTGGTGGGTGTACTAGTGTGCACTTGTGTGTACACAGCTGTCTGCTTTCAAATAACACATGTTTAACGCAAACTTCTGGGAATTCATTTCCCCTGTCCTCGTCTTTGCAGCTCCTGCTGTCTTACACACTTTCTCAGTCTACTTTCTCAACGCTCTAGGCTCAGTCTAGGCTGTATTGTACGTCTGTTTACCTCTGATCACTTAACATGGTTTCACTCTCTTTATGCTTACTCTTCAGCGTTCATTCTCTTTTGTAAACTTTTTTTGCGTTGCTGAGGCTGTGCTTAGTTCGTTGACTGCCTCTCACACAGTGTTAGTTGACCTGGTTGACTGCCTCTCACACAGTGTTAGTTGACCTGGTTGACTGCCTCTCACACAGTGTTAGTTGACCTGGTCTTGTGCCCCTGCTGATCTTCACCCGTGTCAGTACTTGATCTCAACACCAGGTTGTTGGTGTAGCACGTCGGTGTTAGTGAGCACAACAGTCGGTGTGTAGTGAGCCACACCAGGGTTGTGTAGTGACCACACCGTTGGTTTTGAGTGGCTACAGGTTGGTGTGACTGCCCACACAGGTGTTGTCTGACCGGTGGGGTGTGATGCCCACACCAGGTTGTGTGTAGTGAGCCACACCAGGTGTTAGTGACCAGGTCTGGTGGGGTGTGAGCCACCCCCAGGTTGGTGTGTAGTGACACACACCAGGTTGGTGTGTAGTGAGCACACACCAGGTCGGTGTGTAGTGAGCACACACCAGGTCGGTGTGTAGTGAGCACACACCAGGTTGGTGTGTAGTGAGCACACACCAGGTTGGTGTGTAGTGAGCACACACCAGGTTGGTGTGTACTGAGCACACACCAGGTTGGTGTGTACTGAGCACACACCAGGTCGGTGTGTAGTGAGCACACTACAGGAAGAGTTGACCTGGAGAGGTGGGGAGGGTGAGGCGAGGGTGACCCCAGACAGTCTCACTGTGGGAGTGTTCCTGTGTGAATGCGTCTTTGTTTAATAATGTGTAATCATTCCCCAAGGTCGAGCTTGGGTTTGTGTGGGGCGACTGACTGCTTTTCTCTGTCGTTCTCTCCACATCTTCTGTCGTCCTCTCCACCTCGTCTGTCGTCCTCCTCGTCTGTCGTCCTCCTCACCTCGTCTACCGGCCTCTTTTTCCTCTCCAGTGAATGATAGTTATCAGTATTAAGTCACAGATAGCTAATAATGTCGGTGAATCGACTGACAGTAAGGAAATTGGCGCTTGAAGAAAGAGAAATGGTAGATTAGATTTAGTTTTTGCTATTGAAGCTGCTTGTTTATTATGCATTCCATATCCATCCCGTGGACCGTAGTTGCTAGTTCATTGTTCACTCCATATCCATCCCGTGGACCGTAGTTGCTAGTTTATTGTTCACTCCATATCCATCCTATGGACCGTAGTTGCTACTATTATTGTACATTCTGTATCCATCCTGTGGACATTAGCTGTTAGTATTATTGTGCACTCCATATCTATCCTGTGGACAGTGACTACTGGTTTATTGTCACTCCATATCCATTCTGATAACCTAGAACACACAATTGAGAATTTACAACAGCTGTTTACTGCTATAATGTGTGTCATCACCTAGGATTGTACGTGACCTTGACTGTTATATACACTTCGACAATTGCAAGCTAATTTTTAACTCTGATAAGTGTACGGAACGATGACTTGTGGACGCTAACTTTGTTGCATCAGTTGCTCGCTTCTTTTCGTGTAAAGGGCAATTTAATTTCATCGCGGCGATGATTTGCTCAAAGTCAGTGGAAATTTCGTCAATGGTCGTGAAGGTCAGTGCAGTCAAGCTAGCGAGGCTGCATGATGCACTTAACAAAAGCCTTGTTGTCAGTCTTGATCAATGCGGATTTTTCAACAGTAAGCTAATGTTATGGGGAATGCTTAACATTTCGCAAACGGGCGAACTTTTAACAAACATTATCTCTCAATCCACAGCAGGATTCGAACCTGCACACCCTGAGATCTGGCTGAGTGTCGAAAATACTGTGTACTTTGATACAGAGTGTGCAGGTTCGAATCCTGCTGTGGACTCAGAGATAATATTTTTTATGGTGAATGTGACAAGGTTGCTAAGTTAGATTTGGTTGTTTAACACTTAGATATCTTTACTGACCAAATGTTCGCCTGCGCAGCAGGCTTTATCAGTCGAATACAGAGATAATTACAATATTGGAGACAATAGAAGTGGAGAGATATTTTTAAGGTGATCAGTCCGTCAACCTGGAGTCACGTGTTCAGTTCATCTTGGAGTGAACACAGACTCCAGGTTGAGGGACTGATCACCTCAAACTCTCCTCATCTTCCACCCTTCTCACTGAAGAAGCCACTGGCTTGCGAAATAATCCCAGAATAAAAATACGAAATGTTGGACAAGTTTCTCATTTATTAGCTTTATTATACACAGGTAGATAGTAAGAAACATCATTGATAGACAGAACATCAAATATACCTTGCAGGGATGTGCTGCTCTTCTGTCAGGAAGTCATGATCAAGAAAAAGATGTCTCATTTACTTCTTATCCATCTAGTGTATTTCTCAGACGTCAGTGATGTGTGTGCACACAGCATCGTTCACTGGGAGAGCCGTGAGGTCAGATGCAATTATCCCGGTCCAGCAGTTAGCATCATAGTTAGTTGAGTGCGTAATCTGATCCTCTTATACAGGTTTCGCGCTTTTTGTGAGCATAATAGTAATCTGATCCGTTTAGAAGGGTTTAACGCTTTTTGTGACTATAATAGTGTGATGTGTGGGCAGTGTGGCGCTGTAAGGTGTTGGTAACTGTTGGTAGAGTAAGCCCTTCCAGCTTTACCGTGTTGGCAGAGTAACCTCTTCCACCTTTACCGTGTTGGCAAAGTAACCTCTTCCAACTTTACCGTGTTGGCAGAGTAAACTCTTCCAGCTTTACCGTGTTGGCAGAGTAAACTCTTCCAGCTTTACCGTGTTGGCAGAGTAAACTCTTCCAGCTTTACTGTATTGGCAGAGTAAACTCTTCCAGCTTTACCGTGTTGGCAGAGTAACCTCTTCCAGCTTTACTGTGTTGGCAGAGTAAACTCTTCCAGCTTTACTGTATTGGCAGAGTAAGCTCTTCAAGCTTTACCGTGTTGGCAGAGTAACCTCTTCCAGCTTTACCGTGTTGGCAGAGTAAACTCTTCCAGCTTTACCGTGTTGGCAGAGTAAACTCTTCCAGCTTTACCGTGTTGGCAGAGTAACCTCTTCCAGCTTTACCGTGTTGGCAGAGTAAACTCTTCCAGCTTTACCGTGTTGGCAGAGTAAACTCTTCCAGCTTTACCGTGTTGGCAGAGTAACCTCTTCCACCTTTACCGTGTTGGCAAAGTAACCTCTTCCAACTTTACCGTGTTGGCAGAGTAAACTCTTCCAGCTTTATCGTGTTGGCAGAGTAAACTCTTCCAGCTTTACCGTGTTGGCAGAGTAAACTCTTCCAGCTTTACCGTGTTGGCAGAGTAAACTCTTCCAGCTTTACTGTATTGGCAGAGTAAGCTCTTCAAGCTTTACCGTGTTGGCAGAGTAACCTCTTCCAGCTTAACCGTGTTGGCAGAGTAACCTGTTCCAGCTTAACCGTGTTGGCAGAGTAACCTCTTTAAGCTTTACCGTGTTGGCAGAGTAAACTCTTCCAGCTTTACTGTATTGGCAGAGTAAGCTCTTCAAGCTTTACTGTATTGGCAGAGTAAGCTCTTCAAGCTTTACTGTGTTGGCAGAGTAAGCTCTTCAAGCTTTACTGTATTGGCAGAGTAAGCTCTTCAAGCTTTACTGTGTTGGCAGAGTAAGCTCTTCAAGCTTTACTGTGTTGGCAGAGTAAGCTCTTCAAGCTTTACTGTATTGGCAGAGTAAGCTCTTCAAGCTTTACTGTGTTGGCAGAGTAAGCTCTTCCAGCTTTACTGTGTTGGCAGAGTAAGCTCTTCAAGCTTTACTGTGTTGGCAGAGTAAGCTCTTCAAGCTTTACTGTGTTGGCAGAGTAAGCTCTTCAAGCTTTACTGTGTTGGCAGAGTAAGCTCTTCAAGCTTTACTGTATTGGCAGAGTAAGCTCTTCAAGCTTTACTGTGTTGGCAGAGTAAGCTCTTCAAGCTTTACTGTGTTGGCAGAGTAAGCTCTTCAAGCTTTACTGTGTTGGCAGAGTAATCTCTTCCAGCTTTACTGTGTTGGCAGAGTAAGCTCTTCCAGCTTTACTGTGTTGGCAGAGTAAGCTCTTCCAGCTTTACTGTGTTGGCAGAGTAAGCTCTTCCAGCTTTACTGTGTTGGCAGAGTAATCTCTTCCAGCTTTGCTTATATGTATGTGTAAATTTTTTTTTATATATAAATTCCCCGTAACTGAAACTCCAGTGTTTGTTTCTTTCACGTTTACGACAGAGGAAGAAGTTAAGATTGTTTTCAGCAATGTCTTCTTGTATTCTCGTATTTTGTCAGCGTGAAACATTCTCTTGTGTAGTAAGTAAGTAGCGAGTGTAGTGTGTGTAGCGAGTGTAGCGAGTGTAGTGTGTGTAGCGAGTGTAGCGAGTGTAGTGTGTAGTGTGTGTAGCGAGTGTAGCGAGTGTAGTGTGTGTAGCGAGTGTAGCGAGTGTAGCGAGTGTGCAGCGGGGGCTGCCAGGGAGGGAAGATTAATGTCTCTTTGACGTCTGCTGTTAACACAAGTGATGTATGTGATGCTCAGGAGCTGGAGACATGCAAGTTTCCTTACGAGAGTAATGCTGTGAGAGAGAGACAGAGAGAGAGAGAATTTCCAATGTATTATTTGTATCTAGAGAAACAGGGCACTGGTATACACACCGAGAGAGGTATGTATCTCTGTGTATATACAGTTATACACCTAGAACTGTATATCACTCAGCGTATATATATATATACTGAGAAATATTAACCTCTCGTTGTGTGTATAATGAGAATTTACTTCCTATATTTGGTATTCTTGACTAGTGGTTTACAGATGAAATGCAGCTTTAATGACCCTTCTGCAGTCGACATGATTTAAACCCCAACAAAGTAACAAGAGCTATGCTCATAACATCCAACATTAAGCCTTTTATCTGTCATGTATCATTGTTTTTAATTTACAATAATTGCAGCACATATTACGTGCTGTTTTTGTACACAGATCAATTTTACAAAGCTTAAGAGCTGTTATCTTACCGCAGTTCATTTCAAACCCAGCCCTGTCTAAGGGCTGAGCTTTGTAAAGGATGCCACCCACAACAGTTGTAAAGGATGCCACCCACAACAGTTGTAAAGGATGCCACCCACAACAGTTGTAAAGGATGCCACCCACAACAGTTGTAAAGGATGCCACCCACAACAGTGTAAAGGATGCCACCCACAACAGTTTAAGGATGCCACCCACAACAGTTGTAAAGGATGCCACCCACAACAGTTGTAAAGGATGCCACCCACAACAGTTGTAAAGGATGCCACCCACAACAGTTGTAAAGGATGCCACCCACAACAGTTGTAAAGGATGCGACCCACAACAGTCAACTAACACCCAGGTACCTACTTACTGCTGGGTGAACACAGACAGCAGCTGTAAAGACACATGTCCTTGTTTCTCGGTTTACAAGTATCGCCTTGCGTTGACCCTCTGTATTAAGTCTTATAACAATAAGATATATTTTTTTTTCCTCTTTCTCTCTGTTCAACCTGTAATATACTAATCCAGTTACATTGTAATTTTCTGAAATTCAGATTGCCTTATGAATATTATTGTATCGTCTTTGCAGGTAAGAGAGGCTGGGACGAGCGTCGCTACCAGCTGAGATGTGAAGGTGATAATAATAATAATAATAATCTGATTTGGGCTAAGCGTTAAGTGGAGTGCTGTTAATGTGCTGAATCTCCGACGTTTTTCACCTCTTGAACCTCCAGCACTGTTCTGAACCTCCAGTACTGTTCTCTTGAACCTCCAGCACTGTTCTCCTGAACCTCCAACACTGTTCTTGTGAACCTCCGGCTACATCTCCAGAACAGTTTATGAATGTCAAGAACACCTGAAAGAAAAAGAGAAAACCGAGTTAGAGTGTGACAGTGTGAGCTAGCTTTACCAGGTATAAGTTGGTGTATTATTCTCTCTCTCCCTTTCTCCTTTCAAGGCAATCAGGTCAGCTAATTTAAACCCTTATAGATTATTTCCCTTAGCTCCAGGATTAGTCTTTCTTGACTTTATCTTTTTTTTCAGTGGGTTGGTCACACTTCCACTCTCTCAAGACATTAGAGTGTCCTAATGGAGGCGAGGGAGGTTACCCATTATTGTTACTGTAGTGCCACTTTCTTAGTTACCACTTTAGTGCCACTTTCTTAGTTACCACTGTAGTGTCTCTTTCTTAGTTACCACTGTAGTGCCATTTTCTTAGTTACCACTGTAGTGCCACTTTCTTAGTTACCACTGTAGTGCCACTTTCTTAGTTACCACTGTAGTGCCACTTTCTTAGTTACCACTGTAGTACCACTTGTAGTGCCACTTTCTTAGTTACCATTGTAGTGCCACTTTCTTAGTTACCACTGTAGTGCCACTTTCTTAGTTACCACTGTAGTGCCAATTTCTTAGTTACCACTGTAGTGCCAATTTCTTAGTTACCACTGTAGTGCCACTTTTTTAGTTACCACTGTAGTGCCAATTTCTTAGTTACCACTGCAGTGCCACTTTCTTAGTTACCATTGTATTGCCACTTTCTTAGTTACCACTGTAGTGCCACTTTCTTAGTAACCACTGTAGTGCCACTTTCTTAGTTACCATTGTAGTGCCACTTTCTTAGTTACCACTGTAGTGCCACTTTCTTAGTTACCACTGTAGTGCCAATTTCTTAGTTACCACTGTAGTGCCAATTTCTTAGTTACCACTGTAGTGCCACTTTCTTAGTTACCATTGTACTGCCACTTTCTTAGTTACCACTGTAGTGCCACTTTCTTAGTAACCACTGTAGTGCCACTTTCTTAGTTACAATTGTAGTGCCACTTTCTTAGTTACCACTGTAGTGCCACTTTCTTAGTTACCACTGTAGTGCCAATTTCTTAGTTACCACTGTAGTGCCAATTTCTTAGTTACCACTGTCATAAGTTTCCATTTTTGTCGTAAAATTGTTGTAAAATTATCACTTAGCTATTACTGTTGCGAATTTCTTAACTGTAATTTAGGTCACTGTGTTTCCCATCTATATCTTGGCTCTATCTTGAGATCACTTTTGTTTCTTTGCATTATCTTGGCTCTATCTTGAGATCACGTCACTTTCTCGGCATTATCTTGGCTATATCTTGATATAACTTTCTTTCCTTGCTATATCTTGGCGTCTCCCCGGAGGAGCCACGTCAATACTAACCCCCGCTTAACCTCACTCACTCTGGCCACCTTGAGAAATATTACACTACTACGGGAAATAATCTTCCTACGACGGGGAATATTTGCCCGCGTCAGATAATATTTATCACTAAATGGAATATTTATGTATTTTGAAGGAAAACTGATTCAGATATTAAAAAAATATTATAAAATAGTTGTAATTATTACTTCAAATACTCCAGATAAGTATCTAGCATCTTTATTACAATAATAATAATAATAATAATAATAATAATAATAATAATAATAATAATAATAGCAATAATAATAATATTATTGTTATAGGCATTTGGAAGCGCTAAACCGTATGGGTGACGCAAAAAATGGAAGACTATTAGGTTTTGTTCCTGTAAGGGGAGGGTAGCTCCCATTCCTTAGATTAAGAGCCCTTCATTAATTGAAGTTATTCATCCTTTCTTGGCAACGATTGAGGAGTAAGTTAATGAAATTGTTGAAAATTTTCAACGGACAATTTAGATTCAACCCCAAAAACCCACCATTAATATTGAGCAGTCAGACGCGGCACGCAACACTGGGTTTAAAACTGTGGCTGGACATTTTTCAGACAGTGAGAAATATTACGTTTTTACTCGAGTACTGAATGTGAGAAATAAAGTGAGAGATAAGGGAGAGTAAATGAGAGTAATACCTCGTGTAGTGCTGAAACAGGTTACTTGTAGACGTTTCTGTGGGAGGAAGGGGGTCAGCGCCCCCCTCGGCCCGGTCGCCAGACCAGCCCTCCTGGTCGCTAGGCTTCAAGGACGCTTCTGATTCGACAATTGAATTGCTTCGTAAAGGTTTGAAGGGCGGACTTCGTCAAGGTCCAGTTGTTGATCCGAAATGTGGTGTTTTTATGAGGAAGGTGTCCTGTCTTGTGTGTGATAGTGGTCATTAACGTCCAGTGAGTCAAACTTGACTTTCTGCTGAGAGTGCAAGGAATATCTTGCACTCTCAACAAGTCTTAAAATACTACTACCGTCGAAGTTGGTTTAGGAATGGGACGGTACCAAATATTTTGCCGGTACTGGTACTCAGTTCTAGGCCGGTATCATCAGAATTAGCTGATACCATCAATGTTGATACCGTTACTCTGGCACACCCATAGTTAAGTTAGATCTACTAAGACAGGCTCAAGTACCAACCTAATCTAACATTACCTAACCTAACGTTACCAAACCAAGCCTTACCTAGCTTAATCAAATTAACCTAACCTAACCAAACCAAACTTAACCTAACCTAACCTAGCCAAATCTAACCTAGCCAAGCCTAACTAAGCCTAGCGTAACCTATTCTGCTCTAAAGTCACCAAATACTATAAGTAAAATATTACTTCTCTCGGAAGTGCCTCCTTAATGTTGGAATATTACTTGTGATCTCTTGTGCAGCGCTGTATGACCCTTGAGGGTTTAGCGCTTACTTATAGATTATAATAACAATTGTGATCTCTTGCCGCTTGAAGTTAAACCTGAGTTGTTGGTTATCAAGTTGTGTTGTCACAGTTGTGTTGTCACGTAGTTGTGTTGTTACGTAGTTGTGTTGTCACATAGTTGTGTTGTCACATAGTTGTGTCACATAGTTGTGTTGTCACATAGTTGTGTTGTCACATAGTTGTGTTGTCACATAGTTGTGTTGTCACATAGTTGTGTTGTCACATAGTTGTGTTGTCACATAGTTGTGTTGTCACATAGTTGTGTTGTCACATAGTTATGTTGTCACATAGTTGTGTTGTCACATAGTTATGTTGTCACATAGTTGTGTTGTCACATAGTTATGTTGTCACATAGTTGTGTTGTCACATAGTTGTGTTGTCACATAGTTGTGTTGTCACATAGTTGTGTTGTCACATAGTTGTGTTGTCACATAGTTGTGTTGTCACATAGTTGTGTTGTCACATAGTTATGTTGTCACATAGTTGTGTTGTCACATAGTTATGTTGTCACATAGTTGTGTTGTCACATAGTTATGTTGTCACATAGTTGTGTTGTCACATAGTTATGTTGTCACATAGTTGTGTTGTCACATAGTTGTGTTGTCACATAGTTGTACAGGGAGATGTCGACACTTGTGATGCTCCGTTTATAGTAGCACGCTACCCACAAGGCGGAAGTTGGTCTCTGTGTAGCAACAGCACCAGCAACAGCAACAGCAACTGCAGTAGCAACAGAACAGCACCAGCAACAGCAACAGCAACAGCACCAGCAACAGCAACAGCAACTGCAGTAGCAACAGAACAGCACCAGCAACCGCAACAGCAGTGGCAGCAGGAACAATAGCAGCAACAACTACGCCAGCAGCAACAGCAAAACTACAGCAACAGCAACAGCAACTTCAACAGCAACAGCAACTTCAACAGCAACAGCAACGTCATGTACTTATAAACACCAGACTACTTGTCATCAGACACTTACACTCACGCAAGACCCCCTCTCACGTGTACACTTTTCATGTGTGTACTTGTATCGAGACCCTTACAGGTGTACACACTTCCTGTGTACACTTCTGTCGTAAGCTGACACTTATGTTCGTAAGTGTGACATATCACACTCACGTGCGGCACACCTGCGGCACACTTGCGGCACTTGTCACACCTGCGGCACTTGGCACACTTGCGGCCTCAGGCCACACTAAAACACCGCTACCTTAGAAGTCTGAACATTCCTTAACACCACCATCACCACCACCGGCGTGGGCGGGAGGGTGTGGGCGTGGGTGGGAGGGTGTGGGCGTGGGTGGGAGGGTGTGGGCGGGCAGTACACTCGCCACAACACCAGCCAACACCTGGGGGACGACAAGTGACCAGGTGACTTGCACCGTCAACCTCTTGCAGTGAACGACCCCAGTTACACTGCTGCTTCTGGGTTGGGGGGAGGGGTGAAGGTGGGGAATGGGTGGTAAACTGTTTTTGAGGAAGGGGAGGAAGAGGCAGAAGAGAAGGAGTAAGAGTTAAAGGAAGAGAACTGGGAGAGGTGGACAAGAATCTACTGAAACATTTCTGTTTCTCTTATCTGAAGAGATGATGTCATATTGGTAAAGCATAAGGCTCTCTGCCCACCCTCCAGCCATACTGCCAGCACAGTACAAGATATTACTTTGTTACTCACGTGTACACATGAAATGTAATTTTATATTCTTTGAGAAGCTCTAAACCATTTGGTTTAGCACCTGGGAAATGCGAAGCAGTCAGGAGTCATCCAAGGAAGTGGAGGGTTAGCTCAAAGTTCTCGAATCAAGAGCCCTTCACCAGCATCAAGGTACGTACCCCCCTTTCCCCACACCCCCCGACTGAGTGATTGTACGTTAAGACGTTATTATATGTTGAGCTGCAGGAGGAAGTGGAAGATGTTACGAAGGAGGAGTATAAGGAGGAGGAGGAAGACCAGGAAGATTTTGTAGAGGAGGAGGAAGAGGACGAGGACCGTATGATTGTGGCTTCAGGCACAATAGTAAGAATGATAATGTGAGCGTGGAGGGTAGGGAAGGATTGTGATTGTTGGGAGGAGGAGGAGAAGAGAATAACAATGATAGAGACATGTGAGGTAAGTGTATAACATAGTACAATGAAATAAACTCTAGATGAACACGCCGGAAATGTAGATAGTAAGTGTATGGTGACCAGTCACCATACCTGGCTGGAGTGTGCCACACCTGGTGTTACCTGTACAAGGTTCTGGGGGTCACCGCCCCCCCCCCTCTGTCGAGTGGCTTAATTTTGTTTTGAGTTCTGTTTAATTTTTATTTCATAATTTTCTTGACGTGGACTAAATAAGATTTGTCCTGGTTGAACATCATGTTATTTTGTGTCATACCAAGAGTTAGTTTACATCACCATGAACATGACTGTCACTCTCACATACGTCCTAATATAGTTTGCGAAGTATGTTACACTGCTATTGCTTATAGCTTTCTCTGTCAGTATGAGAGGTGGACTGATCACATCACTCCAGGCTGAGAGACTGATTACCTCAAAGTCCTTCTGATCTTCAATCATTCTTCTCTGTATTGGACTGAGGAAGCCGCTGGCTGGCCAAACGTTTCCGCAATAAAGAAACCCAAGTATTGCACAGGTGTCTAGGTCATCAACCTGTCGCGTCTCTCAACCATTTATCTACATGAGATAATTTGAGCGAGTGCTGAGCCTTGAGGAACAACGAGTGCTGAGCCTTGAGGAACAACGAGTGCTGAGCCTTGAGGAACAACGAGTGCT
The DNA here is from genome assembly GCA_009830355.1 of Cherax destructor. Taxonomy (NCBI): domain Eukaryota; kingdom Metazoa; phylum Arthropoda; class Malacostraca; order Decapoda; family Parastacidae; genus Cherax; species Cherax destructor. Next base: position 283,391 of record WNWK01000560.1, on the reverse strand, counting down.
GAGCCTTGAGGAACAACGAGTGCTGAGCCTTGAGGAACAACGAGTGCTGAGCCTTGAGGAACAACGAGTGCTGAGCCTTGAGGAACAACGAGTGCTGAGCCTTGAGGAACAACGAGTGCTGAGCCTTGAGGAACAACGAGTGCTGAGCCTTGAGGAACAACGAGTGCTGAGCCTTGAGGAACAACGAGTGCTGAGCCTTGAGGAACAACGAGTGCTGAGCCTTGAGGAACAACGAGTGCTGAGCCTTGAGGAACAACGAGTGCTGAGCCTTGAGGAACAACGAGTGCTGAGCCTTGAGGAACAACTGAGTGCTGAGCCTTGAGGAACAACGAGTGCTGAGCTTGAGGAACAACGAGTGCTGAGCCTTGAGGAACAACGAGTGCTGAGCCTTGAGGAACAACGAGTGCTGAGCCTTGAGGAACAACGAGTGCTGAGCCTTGAGGAACAACGAGTGCTGAAGCCTTGAGGAACAACGAGTGCTGAACCTTGAGGAACAACGAGTGCTGAGCCTTGAGGAACAACGAGTGCTGAGCCTTGAGGAACAACGAGTGCTGAGCCTTGAGGAACAACGAGTGCTGAGCCTTGAGGAACAACGAGTGCTGAGCCTTGAGGAACAACGAGTGCTGAGCCTTGAGGAACAACGAGTGCTGAGCCTTGAGGAACAACGAGTGCTGAACCTTGAGGAACAACGAGTGCTGAGCCTTGAGGAACAACGAGTGCTAAGCCTTGAGGAACAACGAGTCCTGAACCTTGAGGAACAACGAGTGCTGAGTCTTGAGGAACAACGAGTGCTGAGCCTTGAGGAACAACGAGTGCTGAACCTTGAGGAACAACGAGTGCTGAGTCTTGAGGAACAACGAGTGCTGAACCTTGAGGAACAACGAGTGCTGAGCCTTGAGGAACAACGAGTGCTGAGCCTTGACGAACAACGAGTGCTGAGCCTTGACGAACAACGAGTGCTGAGCCTTGACGAACAACGAGTGCTGAGCCTTGACGAACAACGAGTGCTGAACCTTGACGAACAACGAGTGCTGAGCCTTGACGAACAACGAGTGCTGAGCCTGAGACAACGATGCTGAGCCTTGACGAACAACGAGTGCTGAGCCTTGAGGAACAACGAGTGCTGAACCTTGACGAACAACGCCCTCACACTGCCAGCCTCTCTTTTTGTTTGGTTAATTGCCGTATTACTCTTTGGGTCCGGCTTAAAAAAAAATTGAAGATCCATCTTCCACCTTATTCATATCTTGCCTTTGCACACGTTTTGTATATTACACAATGATCACACTTATCGTAGGCCTCTGCAAGTCTGTATATTACACAATGATCACACTTATCGTAGGCCTCTGCAAGTCTGTATATTACACAATGATCACACTTATCGTAGGCCTCCGTAAGTCTCTGTATATTACACAATGATCACACTTATCGTAGGCCTCCGTAAGTCTCTGTATATTACACAATGATCACACTTATCGTAGGCCTCCGCAAGTCTCTGTATATTACGTCATTTTTCTTTGTCTTTAATACGTTCAAACCCATAAAATATGATGTAGTAGTCAAAGATTCTGGATACCTTTACCTTACCTTTGATAAGTTTCGAGAGTCTTACTACTATCGGAGCCCGTCCATGGGCCAGACTCGTCTGGTACTAGTCTGGTCAACTAGGCTATTGATGTTGGAGGCCCGCTGCAACCTCCCCCTCCCCACACGTATCCATCACAGCCTGGTTGATCTGGCTAGGCTGTAATAGAGTGTCCTCTTTGAAACTCGTGTTTTCCTAGGTTGTGTAAATGTTATGATTCGCTATAACTAACAATGTTACTTATCTCCTCTCTTTCAAGGAATCTGCTAGTGTTGTGTGACGTTAGTTCTGTCTGCTGAAAGCTTTTTCATGCGAGTGTTTTGCCGCCACCTTCGTGGAGTGAAGTTATAGTCATGCCAACTACAACTTGTGGTATGATTCCTGTGTCTGGACTCCCTCTACGTCTGATATTTAAGGCCCGAGATAGGGTTTTTTTATTACTTGTTTTTAAATATGGACTTCACTGAATGTAAGCTGTGACACAGTACGTGGAAATGCTATCAAAGTTAGATGGAGTATGTCAGAAACGTTGGCGAAGTTTGGTGTTGGATTCATTAAAACTTCCTTTGCTGTGTTTTATGTCTTAATGTCTGGCTGCTGTAAGTTGCGGGTGGTCGTGTCTGCAGGTGCCTCTCAACTTCTTGCAACGCCACTGGAATTAAGGTGCCACACTACTAACCACATAAATAATGGTGCCAAGATTGCTAGTATTCGACACATGAAGAATTGGGACCAGCTTGCTTTTAGTGACTCGTAACTGCTTCGATTCTGACGTTTTTGTTGGGGTGGTAATGTGTGGAGCTGTGAGTTAGGACCAACACGGTTCTCTGGCCCATAAATTGCACACATTGCAACGATTACGTACCTGGCAACGCTGCCTCTGGCCTGCCTCGCAAATCTCTGCCGCTGCCTCGTGATTATCAGATAACTAACGCAGAGTTTTCAGCCGATTATCAAGCAATTAGTGGTGAGTTATCAAGGGTATGGTCAAACACAGGTTTTTAGCCCTCCCACACTTGTAACTGGACCTGATCAGACCAACATAGTACTCCACACCAGTAAGTAATATCCTAATCTAGAAAAATAGACTCAAATGCAGTATAATGGAATCCGTTATTGACTACGTTTCACCCACACAATGGACTTCATCAATCACAGATCTACCTGGGTAAAAAGTACACGAGCATCTACTAATCTCATCTGTATAGATATACTTTATACTTGCTGTGAAGCGCTAAACCTGTACGGATCATTCATTGCAGCAATAGTGGAGGCTTGATCCTCCTTCCGCTAATTGCGAGAGAGCTCGCTACCGTTTAAGATGCTCTCTAGCTTCCGTCTGGGGATGAGTTAAGAACACGTGTGAAGTTAGTGGAGAAAGTTACCTCCTGTCGCACAGTCTGGATATTACTGTACATGTTACATGGCATCACAGGTGGGTTGATGAGAACCTTTGTCATACCTGTTACGTTAGTAACTGGTATGACAAACTAACATCAGTTACAGGTATGTCACAGATGTGTCACTGGTGCTTCACAGCTATGCCACAGATGTGTCACTGGTGTTCCATAGCTATGTCACAGGTGTATCCCAGGTGTTACGGCCCCGTATCTAACAATGGTAGTTAGGTAATTACCTCACCGGCCGGCAGTCAAGGGGTTACGTCATCAGACCTGATGTTTGACTGCCGGGCCGGCTTGACTGACAGTGTCATCGAGACTCTCCCCTAGTCAACACTGGAGAGTCCACCAGCTTACTGATACACTACTGGAGTTCGCCAGGCAGACCTGCTTGAGAGTTGTAGACTTTCGCAGTGTGGTGCTGGTGACAGGTCTACAGTGCTAACGAGACTCCCATATACAACACTGGAGAGTTCACCAGCTCCCTGATACACCTAGGGAGTGTACGAGACTCTCCCATATACACTGCTGGAGAGTGTCAGCGAGACTCTCCCCTATACAACACTGGAGAATTCACTAGCTCCTGATACACCTGGGAGTGTTCAACAGACAGACCTGGAGATTGACTCTTCGTGCTGGTGACGGCCTTAGACTATCTACTGGCTTATTCACCGTACCGACTGTGTTCCTGAGACTATGTACCTGAAAATGGACTGTTGTACCTGAACTTATGTACCTGAAAGTGTGTGACACTGGTAACAGGTGGTGTCTTGTGTGACACTGGTAACAGGTGGTGTCTTGTGTGACACTGGTAACAGGTGGTGTCTTGTGTGACACTGGTAACAGGTGGTGTCTTGTGTGACACTGGTAACAGGTGGTGTCTTGTGTGACACTGGTAACAGGTGGTGTCTTGTGTGACACTGGTAACAGGTGGTGTCTTGTGTGACACTGGTAACAGGTGGTGTCTTGTGTGACACTGGTAACAGGTGGTGTCTTGTGTGACACTGGTAACAGGTGGTGTCTTGTGTGACACTGGTAACAGGTGGTGTCTTGTGTGACACTGGTAACAGGTGGTGTCTTGTGTATGTACACTGGTGTGTGACACTGGTAACAGGTGGTGTCTTGTGTGACACTGGTAACAGGTGGTGTCTTGTGTGACACTGGTAACAGGTGGTGTCTTGTGTGACACTGGTAACAGGTGGTGTCTTGTGTGACACTGGTAACAGGTGGTGTCTTGTGTGACACTGGTAACAGGTGGTGTCTTGTGTGACACTGGTAACAGGTGGTGTCTTGTGTGACACTGGTAACAGGTGGTGTCTTGTGTGACACTGGTAACAGGTGGTGTCTTGTGTGACACTGGTAACAGGTGGTGTCTTGTGTGACACTGGTAACAGGTGGTGTCTTGTGTGACACTGGTAACAGGTGGTGTCTTGTGTGACACTGTGGTGTCAGGTATTTAGTGGTGTAGTCAGAGTTTGTGACGGTGGCACGACACAGGTTGAGTCGTGTATTTGATGTATGTCATAACGCGGTGAAAAGGTTTTATTAGAGATGGGTTCATGCTGCAAGGAAGGTGTCTTATGGGCACAGAGAGAAGGGTGTCGTGTGACACAGAAGAGAAGAGGGCGTGTCGGGTGACACCGGGGGCGTGTCATGTGACACAGAGAACGGGTGTCAGGGGACCCCGTGAGAAGGCGTGCCATAAGACAAAGAAGTATCATGACAAGGTGTGGTAGTGTCCTGCGTGACACTAGAAGATGGCAGCGACTTGACACTACACCGAATACTTGATTTTACTTGTGACTTTTATCTTGTACTGTGATTTTGTGTAAATAGGTTTTTACACAGATTATTAGATTATGTTTTTTATTCAGATTATATGCTTTTATATTAATAATATATATTTAATAAAAATCTGAAATACGATATTTTACTTAGTATCCCAAACAGTCGTTTGTTACAAATGCTTCTTTATTTGTAATACCAGGTGTCAGATTTAGTGTAGCGAGAACGAGCAGCTGCCTCGACCCTCCCCAGCACGTAAGACAAATTTTCCACAACACTGCACACTTGAGGCACCTTACTAGCCAACCAAGAAGAAGAAGAAAAAAAAAAAGAAGAAGGTGAAAGAGATCACAAAAAAGAAGTTTAACTGTAAATATCACCTAACCAGTACAGCAGAAAATTAATATTTTGCAGTAAGGTGACCTTGAGACTGCAGGTGATGGGTAAAATGAGAGAGAGAGAGAGAGAGAGATGGCCTCTGAGAATAGCCATCGAGCAGTATATTGCTGTAGACGTGCTGTACCCTGCCTAGTAATAATTCGTATATTTGCCTTCAGCTGCTTACAATACTAGTGACTGGTGTGTGTGTGTGTGTGTGCAAGACTGACCAGTAGACTGTGACTGGAGCCCAGCTAGTGCTTGTTAACACAAGCTTCACCTGCAGCAGTCGTGGGGTCTCTCACCTCCTCCTCAGCAAGGAAAAGTTTGTTAGCATAGTCAATTAATCAAATAATCAATGTGCATCACTACTCACAGACGTTGAGAGTATTTTGCTTCGTTACCCACACTCTAGGGTGGTTACCCTCCCCCTAGGATGGTTACCCACACACTAGGGTGGTTACCCCACACCCTAGGATGGTTACCCACACATTAGGGTGGTTACCTCACACCCTAGGATGGTTACTCACACTAGGGTGGTTACCCACACACTAGGATGGTTACCCACACTAGGGTCGTTACGCATACCCAAGCGTTGTTCACCCACACCCTTGGGTTGTTACCCACACCCTTGGGTCGTTACCCACAGCCTAGGATCGTTACCCACAGCCTAGGGTGGTTACTCGCACTCTTGGGTTGTTACCCCACATCCTAGGATCGTTACCCACACCCTAGGGTGGTTATCCACATCCTAGTGTGTGGGTAACTCACCCTCAGCTGGTTGTTTAACTCATCTCGTTTAATTATTCTGGTTGTTTCACTCATCTGGCTGCTTGTTTCACTCATCTTGTTTCACTCATCTGGCTGCTTGTTTCACTCATCTTGTTTCACTCATCTGGCTGCTTGTTTCACTCATCTTGTTTCACTCATCTGGCTGCTTGTTTCACTTATCTGGCTGCTTGTTTCATTTATCTGGCTGCTTGTTTCACTCATCTGGCTGCTTGTTTCACTTATCTGGCTGCTTGTTTCACTCATCTGGCTGCTTGTTTCACTCATCTGGCTGCTTGTTTCACTCATCTGGCTGCTTGTTTTCACTCATCTGGCTGCTTGTTTCACTCATCTGGCTGCTTGTTTCACTCATCTGGCTGCTTGTTTCACTCATCTGGCTGCTTGTTTCACTCATCTGGCTGCTTTTTACACTCATCTGGCTGCTTGTTTCACTTATCTGGCTGCTTGTTTCACTTATCTGGCTGCTTGTTTCACTCATCTGGCTGCTTGTTTCACTCATCTGGCTGCTTGTTTCACTCATCTGGCTGCTTGTTTCACACATCTGGCTGCTTGTTTCACTCATCTGGCTGCTTGTTTCACTCGGTCTGGATTTAAGGAAGCAAGTTTTTGTAATGAGTGACAGTGAGACATCGAAGGTAGAATTAATAGGTAATTCATCTTAATTACCTTCGTCATAGGGGGTTATTATAGTCAATCTTAATAATTTGGTTGCTCATTAGAATTAAAAGTTGATTTGTTGTACTTTCTATCCTTCAGAGTGGTAAAAGGTGGTGCAATCATGAGCAGGAAGAACCAGCTGAGGTTGACAGGTGAGAGAGGGAGGGCAAATTATAACTCTCTCTTACACAGGGTTCTACAAGGTTAGGTTAAGGTTCCTAACTTTATTAACAAGCTAAGAGCTGTTACCTACATCAGCTCATTTCTAAACCTACCTCTCTCTCTCTCTCTCTCTCTCTCTCACACACACACACACACACAGGAAGGATAGGGGAGACTTGATAACGACATATTAAATACTGAGAGGAATTGACAAGGTGATAGTAACATAATGTTTCAGAGATGTGACACAGCAACAAGGGGTCACAACTAGAAGTTGAGAACTCAGATGAGTCACAGGGATGTTAGGAAGTACTTCTTCAGTAATAGAGTTGTCAGAAAGTGGAACAATCTGGAGAGTGATGTAGTGGAGGCAGGATCCATACATAGCTTTAAGAAGAGGTATGATAAACCTCATGGGACAGGGATAGAGTGGATCTAGTGGCGACCAGTAAAGAAGCGGGGCCAGGAGCTATGAATCGATCCCTGCAACCACAATTAGGTGAGTACACACACACAGGACACACCTTGTTCATTAATAAAATCTCTTCAGATTTTCGTTCTTCACGACTAAGCCGTCAGAAAAAAAAATAAAACACGGGTAATAATGTGAGGGAGTCAGTGAGGACCTCAGTGTTGGAGGTAATGGGGGGGTCAGGGAGGACCTCAGTGTTGGAGGTAATGGGGGTCAGGAAGGACCTCCTCAGTGTTGGAGGTAATGGGGGGTCAAGGAGGACCTAAGTGTTGGAGGTAAGGGGGTAGCGAGGACTTCAGTGTTGGAGGTAAGGGGGTCAGGGAGGACCTCATTGTTGGAGGTAATGGGGGTTCAAGGAGGACCTCAGTATTGGAGGTAATGGGGGGTCAGGGTGGACCTCAGTGTTGGAGGTAATGGGGGGTCAGGGAGGACCTCAGTACTGGAGGTAATGGGGGGTCAGTGAGGACCTCAGTCCTGGAGGTAATATGGGGGTCAGGGAGGACCTCAGTAGTGAGTCGCAGTAAAGTCTTGAAACTTGAAGCAGCAGAAGTGTTGCCAGAACTGTTTATGTGGTACTGAGATGCAGATTAGATAATGTAATAATGTAGTTGGTTAAGGTGTAGTGCGGCCCCGGCCTGGCAACAACAACGGTGTATTATTTCAAGAAGAGATTATTACTGGCCAGTGTTGTGTTTACGAGGCCCTCTCACTCTCGTTACACACCACAACAACCTCAACAAACAATATAGTGATAGGAAAATCTTTTATAGCCGCTGAAAAACTTAATTTCTCCATTTTTAATTTGTGTTAATCTATTTTTGTATACGGTTTTATTTCTATTTTTAAAGATAACAAGCATCTAATAACCTTCACTTGGTGAGCTGGTGAAATTTGTAGGGAATGGCGCCCGCGTGTTGTGTACCCGTGTAAAAAAAATAGATGGTCGTTTGATGAAGGTGATGGAATATTCTGTATCCGTCTTCACTAGTGTGTATATGATGAGGTCCAAAAAGTCAGTGATAGGATGTCTAAGAGGCGGGATCAGGAGCTGAGACTCGACCCCAGCAAACACATGTCGGCGAGTACAAACAGATCACATGTGGAAAGAAGTTTATTAATATAGGAAGAGGGATTTAACTGAATCTATAATTACTTGTCAATTGTTTGAATTTGAAACAAAATAGTAACATTGTTTTGGAGGAATAGTAACATTGAAAAAAATTAACTACGTATCAAAAGATGATTGTTTCTCTGGTACATTAGTGTTGTGAGCTGCTGGAAATGCTGTTCTATTAACAGCCTTAGATACACAGATACCTGTTACCCGACACCTGAACACTTCCAGCAGGTACTGGAGTTTTCTTAAACAGGATTGACATTCCAGCAGTGCTGGACTATTCCAACACATTTTTCTCCCCTGGATGCTACTCAGAACAGCCTGGTCATAGACCGGGCCGCGGGGACGTCGATCCCAGGAATGTTCTCCAGGTAAGACACAGGTACCTATTGTGTACTGCTAGGTGGGTAGGGGCTGCATGGGTGTAGGGAAACTGACCAACATATTTCTTCATGCCATAAAATTTAACTCAGGGTGTTTTGTGATTGATTCGAGTGCCCTCAAGAGTGAGCTACGTAGCATCCCTGCGGCGAGGCTGACGCGGCCACCAGGTGAAGGCACCTAAAACAGAGATAATAGGCGGATTTAATGAAAAAAATATAAGTAGATGGTTATTATTCGATTTCACATGTATATAGAGAGGGCATAAGGTAACGAATAACATCACACATGCTTTATGATGTGATATATTTAAACAAGGTGCAATGATAAGCCATCAGAAGGCCTGGGTCGCGTTACCAAGATACCCACCCGCATTACTCAAGGCCTGGGTCGCGTTACCAAGATACCCACCCGCGTTACTCAAATATTACAATTCCTCCTGTATAACCAACATAGGAATGAGCGGGATGCTTCACCTTCCTCAGGATGGTATCGCAGAGGAGTACCGAGGAACAAAAACAACACTGAATCATGGCATCTGACGCTTGGTTGCACTAACACAGCAGTTAATTTAGGTATCGTGGATATCATAGCTAAACCGTGGCTAATATTACTCTCAAAATACCTTTTTTTAGACTACTGTGCAATTAACTGACAAGTCCATTATATCATTCCTCAATAGCGTTACAAGATATAATTTAACCGCACCAATACCAGAGAACATTTGGTGTGAGGATTAAAGTTGTGGTTCACGTTTTATGGGATTAACTAAGATAAAGACAGAGGCAAATTGTTCGTATCTGTGCTGCGTCTCTGACTTTGGTTTATATCTCCCCACTTCACGTGTTCTTTATGACATCTACACTTTTAAAAAAACTAGTTTGGTTTTTGTAATTAACGGTAATTGATTTGTTTAACAGTGAAGAAAAGTTCAATGGTTATATTTAATTTTCGTAGAGATACAGTGTAAGACGAGGTTCGAGACTCGACGTCGTGGTAAGTTGCCATTCTCAGCGGTGTTAATACTGAGATGTAAACAACCTGAATACTTATATGGCACCCTGGTAGCCATTCTCTCAGAGTGTTAGATGTTGCCATGGCTCTCTCACCCGTCCATCCTCATTCTTCTCCAGTGATGGACGTCGAGAAGACAACCTCCAGCATCCATCCTTGTCCTCCAGTTATGGATGTTGTCACCATGACAACCTCCAGCATCCATCCCTGTCCTCCAGTTATGGATGTTGCCACCATGACAACCTCCAGCATCCATCCCTGTCCTCCAGTTATGGATGTTGCCAGCATGAGAACCTCCAGCATCCATCCTTGTCCTCCAGTTATGGATGTTGTCACCATGACAACCTCCAGCATCCATCCCTGTCCTCCAGTTATGGATGTTGCCACCATGAGAACCTCCAGCATCCATCCCTGTCCTCCAGTTATGGATGTTGCCAGCATGAGAACCTCCAGCATCCATCCTTGTCCTCCAGTTATGGATGTTGTCACCATGACAACCTCCAGCATCCATCCCTGTCCTCCAGTTATGGATGTTGCCAGCATGAGAACCTCCAGCATCCATCCCTGTCCTCCAGATATGGATGTTGCCACCATGACAACATCCAGCATCCATCGCTATATATATATATATATAAAGATCAAAATTGGAAAATGTTGGTAATGTGGCTGCAACTTATCAAGTAAAAGTTAAATAAGTCAATTCTTATAAGGAGTACTGTGAACGTGGCTTTCTTACGTAACCTTGTTGGAGACACTGACCATAATACCTGGGTTATTATGTCTGTTTACTCCGGGAATTTGCTACGCACGTTGTTGTTGTTGTTGTTGTTTTTTACACGTTCACTGTCAGTACAGTTGTTGGTGACCATGAGACGCCCTTCGAAAATGTGAAGCTTAAAGTGTGACGCAATCCATTAAAACATTATTTTATTATTATTATTATTATTATTATTATTATTATTATTATATTATTATTACTATTTATTTTTTATTATTATTATTAGTAGTAGTAGTTAGTATTAATATTGGTATTATTGTTATTATCATTATTATTATTTTTTCATGGAAGCGTTGAACCTTTGGGAGTCATACAGCGTTTGGGGGATGGGAAGTATTCGGATAAAAGACTGTGAATAGTGGACGAGGCTTGTTTGGTACACACACACACACACACACACACACACACACACACATTTGGATGTGAAAGTGCTGTGCAAATTATCACTGACGTGTGAGAGACGACGAGTTGGCAGCACACATGTCCAGTGTGACACCGGAAAGGTCAGGTGACACCAGCAAGGTCACTCTGCCTCAGGCAGGTGACACCAGCAAGGTCACTCTGCCTCAGGCAGGTGACACCAGCAAGGTCACTCTGCCTCAGGCAGGTGACACCAGCAAGGTCACTCTGCCTCAGGCAGGTGACACCAGCAAGGTCACTCTGCCTCAGGCAGGTGACACCAGCAAGGTCACTCTGCCTCAGGCAGGTGACACCAGCTCTCCTTTCTACCATTTTATATTCAGCACCACACCATAAACCTGCCACCACCAACCCCCACCATAACTCCACCACTACCACCCAGCACCATCACCCCCATACCATAAATCCCCCTCCAACAACATACCCCAAGAGTGTGCGTGAGGGTAGGACGGAGTCATGGGATTTACCTCGCTTCACCCATGCTAGTGCATAATCCCCTGATCTGTTCAGTTCAAGGGATTACCAGGGCGCCACCTGCCCGGTCCCGTCCACAGGTAATCACCTAAGACGGATTTATGAAGCACTGGCTTACCTGTCTCTCACACCGTTAGAACCATTACCCTCCACCAGTTCAGTCTATGGTCCGCCAGTCACTTCCTCAGTGGGTGAGGGGGTTCACGCTAGACTGTGTTGCTGCCACCAACAACCTCAATGATCAGGCCACCTGCCAGAAGGCTTGTTCCAGGACCGGGCAGCGGGGGCAGTGATCCCGTAACCAGCAATAATTAGCTGGTAGCAAGTTATGGATTGTTGCTGCCACGGTATGGAGAATGCCTACCTCGTGAATGTGTCTTCTGATAGTCTTCAACTCTACACTGCTATGATGTAGCTGTATTAGAGAATACCACATTGTGTATTATTTCTTTTTGCATCCATTGAGGTAGCGTTGGCTGGGCTTATGGGATACGGGGATATCTTTCTGGGATCATTTACATAGAAGGGGCTGGGCTTATATGATACGGGGACACCTTTGTCAGATCACGCAGCGACCAAAACACATATAATGAAAGGAAGAGTTAAACGGTGCGTGTTACACAGCGCTGGGGGAAAGGGAAGCCATCAGGTTCGATCCAAGGAAGGAGAAGGATAGGCTTAATCCTTTGGATCAAGAGCCCCTACAATGGCATCAAGGTATCTTCCGTGAGAGGCCTTGATTTTCACTGACTCTCACTGGTCTTGGTTGTACTGCCTCGTTCTCCAGGCAGAGTTCACTGACTGCTGAACAAACATACCCACCTGTCAGCCTACCCACATCATCTTCCTGGTGCCCAGGGCATGAGAGAAAGGTGGAGGCATTAGATGGAAGGTAGAACTATAAAGTTAATAGATAGAAGGGCCACCACTTCAGCCCCAACATCGTCAGCCCCAACATCGTCAGCCCCAACATCGTCAGCTTCTGTTTAAAGAAATAAAAATGAGTACGTACGTGCTTCACAATGTTTGTTTTGATCCTCGTGTGTAAGACCAAGACCCCCTGGCCTTCTTTGTCTCTCCTCACGCTCCTTCCCCTCCCCTCCTCTCTCCTCACGCTCCTTCCCCTCCCCTCTTTCACGCTCCTTCCCCTCCTCTCTCCTCACGCTCCTTCCCCTCCCCTCCTCTCTCCTCACGCTCCTTCCCCTCCACTGTCTCTTCACGCTGCTTCCCTCCCCTCCTCTCTCCTCACGCTCCTTCCCCTCCCCTCCTCTCTCTTCACGCTCCTTCCCCTCCCCTCTCTTCACGCTCCTTCCCCTCCACTCCTCTCCTCACGCTCCTTCCCCTCCCTCCTCTTCACGCTCCTTCCCTCCCCTCTCCTCAAGCTCCTTCCCCTCCCCTCCTCTCCTCACGCTCCTTCCCCTCCTCTCTCTTCACGCTCCTTCCCTCCCCTCCTCTCTCCTCACGCTCCTTCCACTCCCTCTTCTCTCCTCACGCTGATCACACCCCTTCTCCCCTCCCCTCAATACCTACCCTTACTAAAGTAATATACATGTACATAAGGTAGGTCACTCCTTACTAAAGTAATGTAGGATAATGTGAGTTCACCACACCCGTCTTCAGCGGACAGTCCACCACAAAACAGACTGGTTAGAATAATTTCGAAAAAAAGGAGTTTTTGAAAAAACTGCCCTAAAAAACTGGCAGGTTGTGTTTACATGCTGATATAAGATCAATGTGTGTGCGGGAGGTGAACCCCAGTGCTTCATGGTTGAACCTCACTGCGTCATGGTTCATTGGGTCATTAAGAGTCATTAAGGCTGCACGTCACCTGTACACCACCAGTCAAGGGATGTAGGGATTAAAGTAGACTCTAAAGTGTATATATACTGAGATATACAAGGCTCAAGGAATATACAACAGTGTTCGTCTCAGTGCTACATACGCATGGAGAGATATATAATAAGAGCAGTGGTAATCAGTCCCTCGGCCTCGGAGGCTGAGGGACGGATTACCTCATCTTGTGTATATAGGCCTACATTCTTCACATCATGTCCTTGTATTGTACCGATGAAGCCACTGGAGGGCGAAACGTCTGCAAATGAAGATACCCACATGTTGCACATGTCTCTTAATTCTTCATCTTGTGCAAATTTGATGATGTTGATGATAATGATGGTGATCATGAGCAGAGTGATGAGAAGCGTAGATAAACACTCTCTGAGAGAATGATTCAGTATGATTGCCCTTCTACTCCCCACCCACCTTCCCTCACGCTTCCCCTCACCACCTATCTTCCCCTCTCCTGTGTCCATCCCTCTTCCCCCTCCCTTCCCCCCTCTCCACCAGCACTAAGGATCCAATAATACCAATCACAGTAAATCATCAGCGCCATCAGTAACTTCAACAGGGTGTCTGCAGGCAGCAGTTAGTACATCAGTAGCCATTACTCTCAAATTGACCATCGTCGACCGTAATTGGGAATCATTATATGGATGTTATAGAGGTGAGTCTTGAAGGTTCTGGTGAAGAGTGGTAGAGCGTGTGTTGTGGTGGTGTTGTGTGTATGTGTGTTCTTGTGTGTATATATGTGTGTGAGAGAGACAGACAGACACAGACAGACTGGTTAATACGTTTAGGGAAAGGTAGCTCTCTCACTGTCATTACCACCTCAGTGAAGGTAGTCTCTCACTGTCATTACCACCTCAGTGAAGGTAGTTCTCTCACTGTCATTACCACCTCAGTGAAGGTAGTTCTCTCACTGTCATTACCACCTCAGTGAAGGTAGCTCTCTCACTGTCATTACCACCTCAGTGAAGGTAGCTCTCTCACTGTCATTACCACCTCAGTGAAGGTAGCTCTCTCACTGTCATTACCACCTCAGTGAAGGTAGCTCCTGGGCTGCAGTTGTTAAGTTACTCGTGAGTGTTGTTTACTGTGTTATATTGACTGAAGTCAGATATAATTTACTAGTAATTACTGGACGATTAACTTAATAACATTGATAATGTTGGTGTACTCACCTATTTTTGTTGCAGGGGTCACATCACAGCTCCTGGCCCCACCACTTCGCTGGTGGCTACTAGGTCCTCTCTCTCCCTGCTCCAAAGCCTTATCGTACTTCTTCTTAAAGCTATGTATGGATCCTGCCTCCACTACTTACACTCCAGATTGTTCCACTTCCTGTGTGTGTGTGTGTGTGTGTGTGTGTGTGTTTTGGATCACAGTTCAGCGGATGGGTAGCACCTTCGGCTCACAACTTTAGGACCTGGGTTCAATCCTGTATACACTAGGATGATCGTGAGATGATAACACAAACATCATTATCTTAGATATAACAACAATTAATTGTTAGAGAGTCTTATGCAACTTCAGCAAAATTTAAGAGTGCCTTTGCGCGCGCACACACACACACACACACACACACACACACACACCCGTTGGCCCGGTGGCTAAAGCTCTCGCTTCACGCACGGAGGGCCCGGGTTCGATTCCCGGCGGGGCGGAAACATTTCGAAGTGTTTCTTACACACACACACACACATACAACAGGCTTAGTGTCTAATCGACATGTGCCTAGGACAAAATGGTAACTAACTAAAACACACACACATACATGTGTGTTGGTGGTATGAATGATTGCAGGTGTTGCCGCTAGCATCCACGTCACACAGCAGTGTCGCTGGTGGCGTGGATGTTATAGTGGACGTGTGTAGGGTCAGGGGAGACGCGACTCCGAAATTGATTTTGCAGTCGGCGTCTGCTCCAAGAGCAGCACTTGAACCGTGGTTCTGAGAGCAGCACTTGAACCGTGGTTCTGAGAGCAGCACTTGAGCAGTGGTTCTGAGAGCAGCACTTGAACCGTGGTTCTGAGAGCAGCACTTGAACCGTGGTTCTGAGAGCAGCACTTGAACCGTGGTTCTGAGAGCAGCACTTGAACCGTGGTTCTGAGAGCAGCACTTGAACCGTGGTTCTGAGAGCAGCACTTGAACCGTGGTTCTGAATTGATCAGTTCTTCAGATATGCGCCTGGGCAGGGACGGGGGAGGGAGAAGGTGGAAGTTGGGAGGAAGGGTCAAGACAGGTCAGAGGGGCGGGGTGCTTGCTTGACGTAGAAATATATTGTAAAGAAAGGCAGCGTGTCCGAAATGCGTGTACAATAAAACCTGCACTACGGAATACCCGACAACATTACTTCTGAAGAATGAGTAACTTGTGCAACATTTGGGAATATTTATTGAGGAAACGTTTCACCAGTCAGTGGCTTCTTCAGTCCAAAACATAGAAAAACGATGGAAGACGAGGAGGAGTTTGAGGTAATCAGTCCCTCAACTTGAAGTCGATATCTTCAGTCCATCAATGTTGGACTGAAGAAGTCACTGGCTGCCGAAACTTTTACTCAATAAAGATTCCCAAATGTCGCACAAGTGTCTCATTCTTCAACTTATCAGTTTTTTAAACTATTTATATCACAACAATACTTGTATAAAGAGCTTTGTTTATAGCTTTGTTCGTCTGCTTTGTTTATAGCTTTGTTCGTCTGCTTTGTTTATAGCTTTGTTCGTCTGCTTTGTTTGGTTCCAGGGATTGGGTAAGTCCCCTGCTCCTGCTGTCCCTCTTTACCAAGCAGTAGTAGGTACCTGGTGGTTTAGACAGTCCTTGTGGGTCGCATCCTAAGCAGGAAGAGACGTATGGACAAGTCACCTTAGACCTGGTACTCAGGTTCTCCTAGCAGTAAATAGTCACCTGGGTGTGAACCAACTCTCGTGTCTTACATCCTGGGGGTGTGGTAATATACCTTACCTAACACAACCCTTCCAAAATTTGCTAGTACAAAAAAAAAAGTTCTCAGCAGATATTTGAAGAATTCAGCATCAGGGAACTATGTGGCTGATCTCCTCCCGTCCAGGAACAAATAGTTCCCATCACTGCATAGTTGTCCCCAGTCCAGAAACAAATAATTCCCATCACTGCATAGTTGTCCTCCCGTCCAGGTAAAAACAATTATCTTCACTGCATGGCTGACCTCTCTCCCCGTCAAGCAACAAACAATTACCTTATCTACATGGTTGACCTCCTCCCGTCCAGAAACAAAGAATTACATTCATGGCATGGCTAACCTCCCGTCCAGGAATAAACAGTTACCGTCACGACTTTCGCCTATTACCGTCACAAGGAAAATGAAATGTAGTCTGGGATAACATTATCATCCAGCTGAGATGGATGACTCAGCATCCAGCTGAGATGGATGGCTCAACATCCAGCTGAGATGGATGACTCAGCATCCAGCTGAGATGGATGGCTCAACATCCAGCTGAGATGGATGACTCAGCATCCAGCTGAGATGCATGACTCAGCATCCAGCTGAGATGGATGGCTCAGCATCCAGCCGAGATGGATGGCTCAGCAACACGGCACAGTGCACCCTCCTGAGAGAAGGCTGGCCACACAATATCTTCCACCACTGTAAGGAAGCATCTGACACAGTACCATCAGAGAAGATTCAAAAGTGGTACTGGTTTATACCATACACAGTTTCAAGAGTAGTTATGGTTGTGTCCAGAAGGCCAGACACCAGTAAAGACGATTAAGTTTTAAGAGGCGGGGTGAGCTTCATGAAATCGACCCTTGCAAACCCAACTAGGTGAGCAAACAAACACATAAGAGAGAGATAGGATAAGTAGAGAGAAAGAGAGAAGTGGTGACCTGGTGGTGAAGGACGGGGCGTTGTTCAGGTTCTCTCTCATGCACAGAGAATACACAGACATATACAGACAATATACTATAATTCTCATATATATAAGTTGATGAATTACTGTACAGATACGAGTCATATGCTAATATTTTTTTTAGTTCAGTTTATTCAGTGAGATATGTGTCTACGTACCTGGAGGGTAGGTATATCAGTGGAGGGTGTTCCAGGGGTCAGTGCCCCCGCGGCCAAGTTCATGACCAGACCTCAATCATATTCTGAAGGAACAGTAAAAGCATCAAAGCAAACAGTGTTTAGTGCAGAGATGCACTAAAATTCAGCTGCACCTCACTTGTCCAGTCAGTGTGGTGGTGTCTCACCACTACTGGTGAGACACCACCACATAGGCCTACTGGTGCGTCACCAGTAGGCCTATGCTAGTACATCTCTATTGTTCTTAGGACTATGTCTTCTAAAGAGTGAGCTGTCAGGTGAATTGCTTTGTCAACATGGCTTTGAATTCTCAAAAAAAAAAAAATCATGACTTGAGTCTGGTTTGTAAAGTCTTAGACTTATGTTGAAATTTATATTGGTATTTTTTTATGAAACTCTTTTCTGTTTCCTTAATGACGATACAGTCGTAACGACCAGTCAAGGACGACAGTCGTAACGACCAGTCAAGGACGACAGTCGTAATGACCAGTCAAGGACGACAGTCGTAACGACAGTAAGGAGAGAGACAGTGCGACAGTCGAGGATAAAAATGGTAGAAGGTGGAAGAGGTAGAGAGAGTAGAGTGAAGTGAGGATAAAAGGTGAGGTGGAGGAGAGAGGGTAGAAGGTAGGGAGGGAGAGAGGGTAGAAGGTGGGAGGAGAGAGTAGGGTAGAAGGTGGGAGGGAGAGAGGGTAGAAGGTGGGAGAGAGAGAGGGTAGAAGGTGGGAGGGAGAGAGGGTAGAAGGTGGGAGGGAGAGGGTAGGTGGGAGGGAGAGAGGGTAGAAGGTGGGAGAGAGAGAGGGTAGAAGGTGGGAGAGAGAGAGGGTAGAAGGTGGGAGGGAGAGAGGGTAGAAGGTGGGAGAGAGAGAGGGTAGAAGGTGGGAGAGAGAGAGGGTAGAAGGTGGGAGAGAGAGAGGGTAGAAGGTGGGGAGAGAGGGTAGAAGGTGGGAGAGAGAGGGTAGAAGGTGGGAGAGGTAGAAGGTGGGAGGGAGAGAGGGTAGAAGGTGGGAGAGAGAGAGGGTAGAAGGTGGGAGGGAGAGAGGGTAGAAGGTGGGAGGAGAGAGGGTAGAAGGTGGGAGGAGAGGGTAGAAGGTGGGAGAGAGAGGGTAGAAGGTGGGAGAGAGAGAGGGTAGAAGGTGGGAGGGAGGGGTAGAAGGTGGGAGGGAGAGAGGTAGAAGGTGGGAGGAGAGAGGGTAGAAGGTGGGAGAGAGAGAGGGTAGAAGGTGGGAGGGAGAGAGGGTAGAAGGTGGGAGAGAGAGGGTAGAAGGTGGAGGGAGAGAGGGTAGAAGGTGGAGGAGAGAGGGTAGAAGGTGGAGGAGAGAGGGTAGAAGGTGGGAGGAGAGAGGGTAGAAGGTGGGAGAGGAGAGGTAGAAGGTGGGAGAGAGAGGGTAGAAGGTGGGAGAGAGAGGAGAAGGTGGAGGGTAGAAGGTGGGAGGAGAGAGGGTAGAAGGTGGGAGAGAGAGGGTAGAAGGTGGGAGGAGAGAGGGTAGAAGGTGGGGAGAGAGGGTGAAGGTGGAGAGAGGGTAGAAGGTGGGAGGGAGAGAGGGTAGAAGGTGGGAGGGAGAGAGGGTAGAAGGTGGGAGGAGAGAGGGTAGAAGGTGGGAGGAGAGAGAGGGTAGAAGGTGGGAGGGAGAGAGGGTAGAAGGTGGGAGGGAGAGAGGGTAGAAGGTGGAGGAGAGAGGGTAGAAGGTGGGAGGAGAGAGAGGGTGAAGGTGGGAGAGAGAGAGGGTAGAAGGTGGGAGAGAGAGAGGTGGAAGGTGGGGAGGGAGAGGGTAGAAGGTGGGAGAGAGAGGGGTAGAAGGTGGGAGGGAGAGGGTAGAAGGTGGGAGGGAGAGAGGGTAGAAGGTGGGAGGAGAGAGGGTAGAAGGTGGGAGGAGAGAGGGTAGAAGGTGGGAGAGAGAGAGGGTAGAAGGTGGGAGAGAGAGGGTAGAAGGTGGGAGGGAGAGAGGGTAGAAGGTGGGAGGGAGAGAGGGTAGAAGGTGGGAGGGAGAGAGGGTAGAAGGTGGGAGAGAGAGAGGGTAGAAGGTGGGAGGGAGAGAGGGTAGAAGGTGGGAGGGAGAGAGGGTAGAAGGTGGGAGGGAGAGAGGGTAGAAGGTGGGAGAGAGAGAGAGGGTAGAAGGTGGGAGAGAGAGAGGGTAGAAGGTGGGAGAGAGAGAGGGTGGAAGGTGGGAGGGAGAGAGGGTAGAAGGTGGGAGAGAGAGAGGGTAGAAGGTGGGAGGGAGAGAGGGTAGTAGGTGGGAGGGAGAGAGGGTAGAAGGTGGGAGGGAGAGAGGGTAGAAGGTGGGAGAGAGAGAGGGTAGAAGGTGGGAGGGAGAGAGGGTGGAAGGTGGGAGGGAGAGAGAGTAGAAGGAGGGAAGAAGGAAACTTGTATTATATTTCTGGAGTATTTCTTCCCTCGCTACCTAACTGTTGATACAACATGAGACGCGCATCCCAGCAGCTGGTGCCACGCCCACACTGATGCCACGCCCACACTGGTGCCACGCCCATACACTGATGCCACGCCCACGCTAGTGCCACACCCACACTACGTTCACATCCACGTTTTTGTAATTGTGACCCCCACCCACATTCCAATTCCCAGTTAACTCGTTTCTATATTTGGTGACCAAGTGTCAGTGGTCACAGACCAAGTGCCAGTGGTCACAGACCAAGTGTCAGTGGTCACAGACCAAGTGTCATAAATAGCAGGTGTCAACAGCGTGAGAGGAGGAGGAAGTGCCTGAGTGAAATTTTTTCTTATATTGAGTTTTATAAAGTCTTTTTCTTGGCTACACTCACTGACCATGTGTGTGTGTGTGTGTGTGTGTGTGTGTGTGTGTGTGTGTGTGTGTGCCCGTGTGTGTGTGTGCCCGTGTGTGTCAGCACCGTCTGATCCAGCATGTCAGGAAACTGGAGAAAGTGCAGAGGTTTGCAACAAGACTAGACCCAGACCTAAAGGGTATGTGCTATGAAGAGAGGTCAAGGGAGCTAAACCTGGTGACATAGATGAGAGGAGTACTAGGTGCGATATGATAACAACGTAAAAAATACTGGGAAGAATTGATGGGGTGGACAGGACAGATTGTTCTAGAGGCGGGAAAGAGGAACACGAGGGCACAGCTGGAAGCTGAAAACACAGACGAATCACAGGGATGTTAGGAAGTATTTCTTCAGCTCAAGAGTGGCCAGGAAGTGTAACGACCTGGACAGTTGAGTGTTAGAAGCAGGATCCATACATAGGTTTAAGAAGAGGTACGATTAAGCTTTCGAAGCCAGGGGAGAGTAAATCCAGTAGCGGTCAGAGAAGTTGTGGGGCCAAGAACTTAGACTCAACCCCTGCAAAGACATAGAGGTGAACACACACACACACACACATACACACACACATACACACACACACACATACACAGGCAGGACTACAAAGAGACCTGGACAGGCTACAAGCCTGGTCCAGTAACTGGCTCCTTGAATTTAACCCTGCCAAATGTAAAGTCATGAATATCGGGGAAGGGCAAAGAAGACCGCAGACAGAGTATAGTCTAGGTGGCCAAAGACTGCAAACCTCACTCAAAGATAAAGATCTTGGGGTGAGTATAATACCGAGCACATCTCCTGAGGCACACATCAATCAGATAACTGCTGCAGCATACGGGCGGCTGGCAAACCTAAGAATAGCGTTCCAATACCTCACTAAGGAATCGTTCAAGACTCTGTACACCATATACGTCAGGCCTATACTGGAGTATGCAGCACCAGTCTGGAACCCACACCTGGTCAAGCACGTCAAGAAATTAGAGAAAGTGCAAAGGTTTGCAACAAGACTAGTCCCAGAGCTAAGGGGATTGTCCTACGAAGAAAGGTTAAGGGAAATCGGCCTGACGACACTAGAGGACAGGAGGGTTAGGGGAGACATGATAACGACATATAAAATTCTGCGATGAATAGATAAGGTGGACAGAGACAAGATGTTCCAGAGAGGGGACACAGAAACAAGGGGTCACAATTGGAAGTTGAAGACTCCTATGAGTCAAAGGGATGTTAGGAAGTATTTCTTCAGTCATAGAGTTGTCAGGAAGTGGAATAGCCTAGAGAGCGACGTAGTGGAGGCAGGAACCATACATAGTTTTAAGACTAGGTTTGATAAAGCTCATGGAGCAGGGAGAGAGAGGACCTAGTAGCAATCAGTGAAGAGGCGGGGCCAGGAGCTGTGACTCGACCCCTGCAACCACAAATAGGTGAGTACAAATAGGTGAGTACACATGTGGACGCACCAGGTGGTTGTGTTGGACGGCTTCCCTTGCCATACTGAAGACTTACAGTGATTAACTTGCAACACCAGTTACTTGATCCATGACGACAGTCACGTGACCCACGACAACATCCACCCTGACCAGTATCATCCACTGAGCACTGTATCTACAACACTCACAATCTACAACCTTCAGCCTTCATCAGACGAGCCAAAAACATTGAGACTGCTAAATCAATCTAAATAAACCTACTTTTAATAAATTATTTATATGACCCTTGTCGGTTTAGCGCTTTCTTTGATTACAATAATAATAATAAAAGTAAATTGTTTATATTGTGTTGAATGTTTGTAGTCACTTGACTAAAATCAGCATTAGTGAGGATTTCCTTTTTTGTATAATAAAATATATTCTGATTATTTATTTAATTCGACTGCTTTTTCAATCGAATTTATTAAGAAAAGTCTTGATTTTTTCTAACACTGAGGTAAAAATAAAATATGAGAATTGTGAAAAAGACGCATTGAGGAATATCGAAGCGGGGAGGTGAAAATACCATCGTTGTCATAGATCTCTATCTTGGGCTTACGGTGCTGGTTTTCCAGGGCTTCACGTTGGTGGTTCTCAGAAAGCAGCGGTTCCCAGGCATGTCTCCCCAGGGTGACCTTCAGGACTCCCCTGTGGGCGACAGCAACGGGGCCATCAGGAAGGACATCTGTGCCTCCCACGACGCTCAGGATGTACAGCAAATGTGGTAGGCTTCACAGTAGGAGGGTAGCGCCCCACGACCCTCACGTTGTATAGGAACTCTTGCTTTCACAGCAAGAGTTGTGCCCCGCTAACACGGCGGTGTGGGTCTTCCGGCGTGAATGACTGTAGCAGACTAGAGGGCTGTGATAGATTGGTGGGCTGTGGGAGTCGGTGAACTGTGGGGCACCTGTTGTGGCGGTGGACTGTGAGGATTACGTACAACAGAAGGTGCACGTAGAGATGATCATGCAATGTTTTCACAAGATACACAGACAGTCTGTTCTGTTCTAACGTTCTGTTAGGAGTTGCATACCACGCTGGATGTATGAGGTCACATCTTGTAGGGAACCTGCAACCTCACAGTCCTTACTGCTAGTGCTGGCATATAAATGTTTTTTAGCAAACATGTAAGTAACCATACACTGTTGCATAAATAACTCATTACGATTATGACCGGATATAAAGATGTAAATGGTTCATTACCTTTGTAACTTGTTCAGCTATCAAAACTTTGGGGCCCAGTCCCTAGACCCATTATGTAACTTTGTAATCCTTCGACTACCACCCACAGGATGGGTGTGGAGTGCATAATAAACATGTTCAACTAACTACTGACAGACTGGCTGTCAGTAGTATATGTATATATATATATATATATATATATATATATATATATATATATATATATATATATATATATATATATAAATTATGGATTTCCTTCATGGATGTTAATTATTATTTTCCTAGATTTAGATTTTAATAAGCATTACTATTGACTGATAAGATTATTATATGCATTAAATAAAAATAAATTAAAGTTGTTACTTGTTTCATTTATTTAATTTGGAGAATTTACGTTCATTAAATGTTCTTGAAATTAACAAATATACATTACTGTGTATAAATATATTTGACTGAGCATGTAAAAAATTTATGATTTTTTTTTGGTGATCACTTAAAATATAGAATTAAGTCAATTCAACTTTATTTATGACAGTGTTTTAGTGAATGCAGACCTGCTCGAAAAATGTTCTCATTATTTAATGTACGTATGACGCTGTATGAGGCTTGTTTTGATTATAATAATAATAATGAGCATATGAGCCAAATATGGCACTTGTAGCGAGTGCACAAGCCTTCAAAATTACGAGGCTAAATCTCCACTGTGTGACGGACCTAAGGTAACAGCGCTGTCATGTTGCTGTCAGTGTGAGTCTTACACCACGCCCTCGTCAACACACTCTAGAGGGTGGTAGGCTAACTAGTACCCCCATCAAGCAGCACCTGGACAGTGAGTTACCAAACCCTACCAACACTACTTTGCCCACTATCTGGCTTCAGCAAGGAAACGTGGGTTGAGAGACAGTGGAATTGCCTTGAAATAACCACATCATCTCACACACTGGCAAGAGCACAGCTCTCTGGCAGCTCTACAAATAACTTGACGCCCTAATCTTCGTGATTTCAAAAGTTTAGTAAAAAAAAATAAGCAAGTTAGATTTCGTCAGAAATGTGGCGACATAGATTTCCTTTTTTTTTTCCTTTAGTACCGCCTTTGATGAATATATTTAGACTTTAGTTATTATTACTTTGGTGAGTGTAATATACATGGATCAGTGTTCAGTACCGTGAAGAACCTTTGCAAAGAAGGAAAGTGTGAGAATAAGGAGTGCCTAAATAGACAGCTTGACATAATCGTGTGAGTTCCTCAAGGTGGAGTAGTGGCACTCTGTGTTTAATGTTTTTAGGGAAGAAACAAGACACGAGATGGAAGTGAGACTTCATGAATGTGTGAGAGGCTCAGCTGAGCTTTTTTGTATCCTTTTGATACTTCTGGGGGTCATCGCCCCCGCGGCCTCCTTGTTCACATACCAGAGTTGTCACTGAGGATGTTGTACCTGCAACATACAATCCTGCGTGGCCTCTACGCAGTCAGCTAGGCTGAGAAAGTAATGCAATCTATTACAGTTATCTTACATACTGTTTATGCAGTAATGACAGTAATAGTTAAAACGCTAAACCTGTGTGGGTCATTCAACACTAGGCAGAGTGGACGCTAGATCCTCTGGTTGTTAAACGTGAGAGGCTATTCTGGCAGCTAGGCTTCCTCTACTCTTCTAGTAGTGGAATTACAGTCATTTCCAGCTTCCCTCCGAGTTGTCTACCTCACGCTCTATCAGTGTTTTCTCAGTGATCAACTGTTGAACTAAACAGTTGTTTGTAGTTGTTTGCAATCGTGAACATCCATGTTAGGGAGGTTTAGCACCTTCAGTTTGACCAAGTGTATATAAGGTGTGCAGGGAAGGAGGTTCAGTTTGAAAAGATAAACATATTTGTTACAAAAATATTTGGATCTTACAAAAATTCTGTTATCGAGAATATGTTAATATAAAACTATTGACTCTAAAAGTATTTCCAACCAGTTTGTTGCTGTTGTTGCTGTGCTACCAAGAGCACTGATCTTGAAAGTCAGTTACTATGCTGGACACAGGTGTTGGAAAGGTACCTAGCTGGTACCCAATTTTTTTTGTTTTTGTTTTACAGAAGGCAAGGCGTCTCCAAGAGTCTCAGTCAGGCTGCAGACTATTATGGACAGCAATAATTGCTAGCTTTTTTTTTATTCCTTTTGATATTTATCATTGCACTAATGGCAAACAATATAAATAAGCTGATATATAAGACAGGTGTGGAACACCTGTTTTGTTTGCACCGCAAGCTTTTCCAGTCTAATACTTTCTTTGAGCAGAAATCTTCACGTTCTCATACGGTAAATTTCAAGGCTGAAGGGTGCTCCAGTAGATGCTCAGTAGTTCACTGAAACCTCACCAGATGTCGTTTCTGTTACATAAAATCAAGAGAAACCAGAAGCCCCTTACTGTGTGTTACGAAAGATCGCATGCGTCCCAGGACTCCCTCACTGTGGTGAGGGAGTCCTGGGGACCGACCTAGGGATCTCAGACAAGAGTCTGACGGATCAATCCCCCAGTACCCATTGAACAAATTAATACATTCACGAGATTATGAATTGTTTACACCGCCAAGTCTGCGTTTATCTTAGGTTGTCACGAGTTAACGAGTTAGGGATCACCTGCAGCTTCTGAATGACGGTGATGAAGCTGCTAGACACTCACACGCTGACACTAAGATGAACACATTAGCATATCACAGAGGCGAGGCTAGAACGGCGGGATAATGTATTAGTTTGCTTGTCTGTTTTCATGTTAACTGATGTGCTTGTTCAGTATATGTAACTGGAAATACGGGGGAGTGTGGGAGGCGCTAACACACATGTGAGCGAGGACTAGACGAAGAGGCAGAGGGCGTGTTAACGTGGCCTGGGCATGTTTTGCTCAGGCTGCTTCACACACGTCTCCCCAGAAACACGTCTGCTCAGACACTCCTCTCCTCACACACACGTCTTTTCAGACAACAGTCTCCTCAGACAACCGTCTCAGACAACCGTCTCCTCAGCCAACCGTCTCCTCAGCCAACCGTCTCCTCAGACAAGCGTCTCCTCAGACAAGCGTCTCCTCAGCCAACCGTCTCCTCAGACAAGCGTCTCCTCAGACAACCTTGTCCTTAAACACTGATGAAGGTGACTGTCATCAGTCACACACATAAACTAAGACTACCATGCTAATGTTTTCCCAGCTATAAGTAAACATCTTGTAATACATTACTCTGTGCTGCAATCCTCATGCATTTAATTATAAATCCATTTCAATACTTAGTGCATACGTTGTATTATTCTGCCATTTGCATATAGTTATATATATATATATATATTATTTTGTAAGTCGCTTACCACTTCCATTGCAGCTAGACAGGAACAGCCTCAGGAGACTGAGTCAGCCAGCACACATACTGTCAAAAATAAAAGTTATTAGCGATTTTACAAGCTAGTACACTATTTTACAAGCTTGCACACTATTTTACAAGTTAACACTATTTTACAAGTTAGCACACTATTTTACAAGCTTGCACACTATTTTACAAGTTAACACTATTTTACAAGTTAGCACACTATTTTACAAGCTTGCACACTATTTTACAAGTTAGCACACTATTTTCACTGTTATCACGTCTTCTACAAAGCATTCTGTATATCCTATCCTGACCTGGTGCTGGTGACGGGAGAGGTGTCCTGGTGCTGGTGACGGGAGTGAAGTCACCAGTTCTAACCCCTTCCTCACTTATTGTATGTTCTTTATATTATGTACCTGCACTAATGATTGGCTGGCAAAGGAACTGGTAAAAGATCATTCAATTTAACAGAACTGAAAAGAGAGCGAATGATGAACAAATTAAAAGGGGGGAAAATATGTCTGTTGACTCACCAGAAAGCAACGTGTCAAGTAACTTATAATTTTGATGTGTCGAATCTTTTAAGGCCAGTTATCCTCAACCTTCCTACACAAGTGGGTCACATTTGATGGTCAAATGTGTGATGAGGGCCACACGGCTGTGTTGACACTGTGCAGTGTGGAACCTACATAAAAGTGAATATATAATTTCATGTGAAGGCCGCATCCATTGCCTAGAAGGGCCACATGCGGCCCGCGGGCCACAGGTTGGGGACCCCTGTTTTAGGCTGTTCTGATAGCACTGTTAAGCCTTTTCTTCTCTCTTGTACAGGACATGAGTCGACGCAGGCGTCCGTGATGGTGGGAGTGCCTGGCGGTGCATCTGGTGGAGGCGTGGGTGTGGGAGTGGGTGTGGCTGGTGATGTAATCGGTGGAGGAGAGGGAGAGGACCTGAGACGTGCAGCTGCCAAGGGAGACACCAAGAAGCTACTGCACCTTCTGGAGGAGGGAGCCTCCATCAACCTAAGTGATGAGGTAGGTCCCCTACCTGTGCATGTCTCCACACCTCATCTAACTGTTTCTGATAGTAGCAATAGACTACCTCCACACCTCACCTAGTGACTTCCTAGTAGTTTTATTTCTTCTATGTGTATTACTTATAGTTTTGGGTTCTCTTCTTAACTGTCTTGGGGATGGTGTGACTATAACTGACCAGTACACGTCTTAGTTTTTCTTTCTCTACGTGTGTGTGTGTGTGTGTGTGTGTGTGTGTGTGTGTGTGTTTATTAGTGTCTGTATAGTTGTATGTAATCACCAGTAAGGAGTACACACACTCACACACATAACACACAGGTAGTGAGAAAGCGTGTGTTTTAGAAGCCTCATGTGAGCACATACTGTGAAGGTTTGTGTGAGTAAATATTCCTCTCATTGAGAGCTAGTTGCACAACCTGTTGTGATGCGACATTTTTGTTGAGCCCACCTGTTTCTATAGCTTGTTCGACCTATGTTAATGTGTAGACTTGTAGAGGTTCCTTGGAATCTTGTCTAACCTCCCGTGTTAAGGGAGGGGCGAACCTTGTTCCAGAAATTAGGAAAGGCAGATTGAAAAATTTTGGAAAAAAATGTTTTCTTACCAAAAAATAGTGCATCATTCTGGCAACATTTTGGTGTAATCAACTTGTTTATATCATATTTCCAAGTATATTTTTTCCTTAAATGTATTTTTGTTGTGCTTGCTGTCATAAATAATACATGTTGCCAATTAGTGTTTTTTTTTTAGTTTTGTCTCTGCAAAAATTACAATTTTATGATTATTTCATTAAAAAACTCTAAATAGCAACATCTCTGATGCCTCCATTCAAGTGTAGGGACTCATGCCACCTCAGTGGCCTCTGGGGTCTCAACATGTGCTGATGCATGCAACTCGCTGAGATTTAGCGTGCCATATCCATAGAGTTTCACAGAAAAAAATATATTTATAACTCAGAAATAAGTTATTGACATTGTTTGTAATGTTTTGCGAAAAGTATTTATAGGATTGTCATGATTTTTTCACACGTTATTGAGTAATGATGGCTCTACAACCACCCATGAAAGATTTCCAATATCTTTTACAGCTTTGTTTTTATTGATTTTTTCCCACAAAATAAAGGCAAAAACAAAATCACTAACTTCAACATTTTTATAATGGAATCTACTGACATTTTTGCTAAAATGGATTGGGTCAACAATTATAGAGCCTTTATCTTTCATCTGATGTTAACTAGAGCATTGTACATCTTCCCAATTTTGTAGAAATTTACTGGATTTGTGACCCTAAAATTTGGCACATTTTATTTTTCTACCTAACCTACAGGCAAAAATCATAACAAAGACAGTGTATAGGTTTTTAAAAGCTGTATAAATCACTGTAAAAATCTCATTGAAATTAGACCAAAATAAAGAAAAAACGTGAATTCATTCGCCCCTCCTGTGTAGACTCGTAGAGGCTCATTGAGAGCTTGTCTTACTTTAAGTTGTTAGTATTCGTGGAAACTCGTAGAGGTTCGTCAATTTTTCAGTGTTTTACGAGTGTGTTTACCATCTCTTGTGACTTTGTTACCGCCAGGTTTCTTAATTAAGCCGGAACTAGAGATCATCTCGTCGTAATTTCATTTGGGGCTCATTGTTAGGCATTACAGAATGCGCTAAAGATGTTATTACAAGCTGTTCAACGTCACTTATGTCATCCGATGCTTCATATTAAGGAGCGTAACGTAATAATTTAACTGATAGTGTAAGCTAATGAATGTGGGATAATTGATCATGGCTCATCTGGGTCGCTTGAGTTAATGAGTTGAGTGGATCAGTGACTGCCTTCATGATCAACCCGTCCTTAAAGTAGAACGTTAGTTTCAAGGCGACCTAAGCCAAGATCAGAATTGTGTATTAGTTTAGGTTAAAGTAGGTAGGTTATTTTGATTTGGCTTTAATTTACCTAAATTTACTAAATTATATTAACGTCTGAGAGCAATTTCTATATCACTAGAAACAATACGGTTATACACTGCATGTATGACTGTGTGCATGGCTGCATGAGTTGCGTGTATGACTGCGTATATGGCTGTGTGTATGACTGCTTTTTGACTTGTGTTTGTGCGGCCATCACGATGTCATGTTTCACCAATCAGCTGATTTTTATTTACGTCATCAGCTGACCGAATAAAAGTATTAGTTACATCATCAGCTGATTAAATGGAACGATTATTTATATAACCATTCTACTTTCTTATTCTCCATCATTGAACACTACTTCTTGTTTTCCGCGTTTCACTCTGCTGTCCCTGTCAACGGTATCGGCTCCTCTGAGTATCTTGTACGTCGTGGTCATGTCTACTCCGGTCTTTCTAATTCTAGTGATGTGTGTATTTGCTTGGTCGTGAGAACTTGTGTAAAAACGAGAGTATAAGTAATGATGTGATCACAAGGCTAATCAGAAGCCTCAACGAGAACCTGTTAAGATAATATGAGTGTGTGGGAAAGTTGAGTGTTGACGACCTGTTTCTTGATCTGTAGTAACAACTGTAGTAACACCTGTAGTAACATCTGTAGTGACACCTGTATCTTGACCCTCCAGGATCCTGGAGTTTGACCTATATTAACATCTCTTGTTTTAACCTCTAGTGTCACCTATTTCTTGACCTGTAGTGACCTATCCTACCAACAATATCCCTCTGTCATGCAGCACACGTACAGAACGAGTTGGTTCCTAAATTTGAACATAATTCTGCCTAACCATTTTCTCAACTCACAAAGATGTTTTATATAAGTTTGTAAAATAGTGTAAATAAAACAGAATTTGAATGAATAAGAATCAAACTTTGTATTGTAATTAGTGACGTTGGCAGGGTCACAGGTGTGCTCTTTATCGCCAGGTGACCTGGCTAGCACAGGTCACCTGGTGTGAATTTTACTCCAGACGAACCTTCAAAACACTTCACTTTCTGTTCTCTTCTTTTTCTTCCTCTTCGTATTATTACTCTTCTTTTTCCTCTCTCTCTCTCTCTCTCTCTCTCTCTCTCTCTCTCTCTCTCTCTCTCTCTCTCCTACTGTTACTCTCCTAAAACCACCATTACTACCACCAATACTTTCACCACTATTGCTACCACCATTACCACCATCACTACCACCCACCGCTACCACCATTACCCCCACCACCCCAACCCTTCCTCTCACCTCTTCCCCCGCGTCATAGACCATACAATTTCCTGCACCAGCTCAGCATCATCAGCTGTCTCGCTGACATCTGTCATCAGCTGCCTCGCTGACATCTGTCATCAGCTGCCTCGCTGACATCTGTCATCAGCTGTCTCGCTGACATCTGTCATCAGCTGTCTCGCTGACATCTGTCATCAGCTGCCTCGCTGACATCTGTCATCAGCTGCCTCGCTGACATCTGTCATCAGCTGCCTCGCTGACATCTGTCATCAGCTGCCTCGCTGACATCTGTCATCAGCTGCCTCGCTGACATCTGTCATCAGCTGCCTCGCTGACATCTGTCATCAGCTGTCCTGCTGACATTGTCATCTGCTGCTTCCTCCTCCTCCTCTTCTTCTTTCCTTTCTATCTATTCTCTCCCTCTATCTTTTGCCTCGCTTCCCCATTCTCTCTCCCTCCCTCCTTCCCTCCCTCCCTCCCTTCCTCCCTCCCTTCCTCCCTCCCTCCCTCCTTCCTTTCCTCCCTCCCTCCCTCCTTCCCTCCCTCCCTCACTTCTCATTTCCCTGTTTCCCGTTGTTCTAAATCTAATCTGTTATTTCCGGGTTACCTTCCTGTTGACATGATCTGTTAGAGTGAGGCGCCCTTCCCTGACGTCATAGTTCCCTGTTGTGTTTTCTGTTTCCTGTTGTGATGAAGCCTTGTGTGCTTCACTGTTGTATGCTTCTGTTGCTGTTTCTACTACTGTTGCTTCTGCTGTTTCCATTACTTTTCTTTCTCTTGTTGCTCTTTCCACTATTGTTGTTGCTGTTTCTGCTACTGTTGTTGCTATTTCTATTACTGTTGTTGTTTCTACTACTGTTGCTGCTGTCTACTACTGTTGCTGCTGTTTCTACTACTGTTGCTGCTGTTTCTACTACTGTTGCTGTTGTGTCTACTACTGTTGCTGCTGTTTCTACTACTGTTGCTGTTGTGTCTACTACTCTTGCTGCTGTTTCTACCGCTGTTTCTTTTACTTTTGCTTCTTTTGCTGTTTCTTATATCTTTCCCGTTTCGCCTCTTGTTTCTTCCAGCACCCTCTCACCAACACTGCTGTCTCTCTCTCTCTCTCTCTCTCTCTCTCTCTCTCTCTCTCTCTCTCTCTCTCTCTCTCTCTCTTCTCTTTCTCTCTCTCTCTCTCTCTCTCTCTCTCTCTCTCTCTCTCTCTCTCTCTCTCTCTCTCTCTCTCTCTCTCAGTATGTCTTCTTTCTCATTATAAAAATATTGTTGACGTTATCATGTCATAGTTTTCCTCTATGCAACAGACACCTGTCTGAAAACACTTGTCTTGCAATCCATTGACCTACTGTTAATGTTGAAATGTGCACTGTCCTGAATCACTCTGGCCAACCCTGACTCACTCTGACGAATCTTGACTCATCCTGACCAATCTTGACCCACTCTGGCCAACCCTGACCCACTCTGGCCAACCCTGACTCACTCTGACGAATCTTGACTCATCCTGACCAATCTTGACCCACTCTGGCCAACCCTGACCCACTTTGGCCAACCTTGACCCACTCTGACGAACCTTGACTCACCCTGACCAATCTTGACCCATCCTGACCAACCCTGACCTGCCCTGACCAATCCTGACCATCCCTGACCGTCCCTGACCAACACTGGCCTGCCGTGCCCCTCGCACGTCTCCTGGTGTATACCGTAGCGGTGATGCTGGTGGTCCTCCCACAGTGCGGCCGCACCGCTCTCCACTGGTCGTGTTCCCGGCGCCAACCTGACTCCGTGGCAGCTCTGCTCCTCAACGGTGCCAAGGTCAACCTCCCAGATAGTGTAAGTAGTAATGAGGATAACCAGTGCCTCTCTCTCAAGGTCAACATTCCGGATAGTGTAAGTAGTACTCAGGGCACACTGTGCCTTTCTCTCTCTTAAAGTCAACCTCGCAGACAGTGCCAGTTCTCCTAGGATCAGTCAGTGCTTTTCTCTTTGTCTTAACACCTACGATATTATGCGACCATCTTATTTAAGGTCAAAACTTTCTCTAGCTTGTGTTTCTATACTCTAACACGGACCAAGGACCACGATCCCTTCAGCACGGACCACGACTCTTCAGAAAGTATTACTTTCTCCAGTTTGAATTCATTTTTTGTTACTGATTACTTGATACAAACATCTCAAATTTGTATTAGAGTGAAGAGATGATGAATGATGACTTCTCTATAATAATGTTTTCAGTTAAGTTATTAATAGCTTCATTATGTTGGTTCTGGTGACCACAGCTGCGTTACACCTGTAGTCATTCACAGCTGCAATAATTCACTCTACTCCTGCAACCACAAATAAACGGTTCCATTGATTACTAGCCTCCAGGAATTGATCATATCTACTCCTGAAGCTGTGTAGTGTTTGTCTTCGCCGCCTCTTCATGTGGTAGAGCGGTCCACTTGCTCACTTCCCTAAGAGAGACGTGGTAGCACACGTTGAAGGATGACAAGTGTTGCTTTCTCAGCCGCGAGGCACATAATATATTGACGAACTGGCACCTTCAGAACAAGAGGTGCCAGGTCACTGATGATACCTTTTAGAGTCACTGGTTCTCTAAACTATAATATTAATAATATAATAATATCTTTATTTCTACAGGTACGTGTACAAGGTATACAGACCATAGCTGACATCAATGACATACTACTATATAGAAAGCCGCTTGTTATGCAGAGCATTTCCCGCAAATTAGGTCAGTTTTGTCCCAGGATGCGACCCACACCAGTCGACTAACACCCAGGTATCCATTTTACTGATGGGTGAACATGGTCAACCGGTGTAAGGAAACACACCCAGTGTTTCCACCCTTTGCCGGGAATCGAACCCGGACACTCACCATGTGAAGCGAGAGCGTTTGCCACCAGGCCACGGGCCAACGTATAGTAACACCCTCCTTTAAGGAAGGCGGAATCTGTGATCTGGAGAATGTAAAGATGGTGAGAATATACAGAGACTCTTCTCTGCATGTATTAATTCAGTCAAGCACATAAATTACCGGGAATACTTGAAGTCCCAAGAGCTGTGCTCCTTGCAACGTAAGGGTGTCCCGTAGCTCGAGTGCTAGCGCACTCAGCTCACACACTGAGGTCCGGGGGGTCGATCCCCGGTGAGGGTGGAAATATTAGGACGTGTTTCCGTAAGACACCTGCTGTCCATGTAGAAGGCCGGTTCTGGGACCGGCTTCCTCTCCATTGAGTATTTTGTATGTCTTGACCATATTCCCTGTGAACATTGTATGAATACCACTGTGAACATTATGCGAACACCACTGTGAACATTATGCGAACACCACTGTGAACATTATGCGAACACCACTGTGAACATTATGCGAACACCAGTGTGAACATTATGCGGACACCAGTGTGAACATTATGCGAACACCAGTGTGAACATTATGCGAACACCAGTGTGAACATTATGCGAACACCAGTGTGAACATTATGCGAACACCACTGTGAACTTTGTGTGAACGTTACTGCGAACATTGTAAACAACTTGTGAACACCACACAGGACGAGCCTCTAACACGTGGAATTGAACTTTCCGAACACTTCCTCCCTCCCATCCGCTACGCCCCGCTACGCTGCCGTTTCCGGTCACATACTAAGGTTTCTTACTCTCTCTCTCTCTCTCTCTCTCTCTCTCTCTCTCTCTCTCTCTCTCTCTCTCTCTCTCTCTCTCTCTCTCTCTCTCTCTCTCTCTCTCTCTCTCTCTCTCTCTCTCTCTCTCTCTCTCTCTCTCTCTCTCTCTCCCATACACACAGCTGGAAGTTAAAAACTCAGATGAATCATAGGGATGTTAGGAAGTATTTCTTCAGCCTTAGAGTTATCATGAAGTGAAACAATCTGGAGAGTGAAGTAGTGGAGGCAGGATCCATACATAGCTTTAAAATATAGTACGATAAGGCTCTTGGAGTCGGGAGAGAGTGGCCTAATAAGGACTAGCAAAAAGGCAGGGCCAGGAGCTGTGCCTCGAACCACATATGGGTGAGTAAACACACACGCACACACATGGCTTTAAGAAGAGGTATGATAAAGCTCATGGCGCAGGGAGAGTGACCCAGTAGCGGCCAGTGAAGAGGCGGGGCCAGGAGCTATGACTCGACCCCTGCAACTACAACTAGGTGAGTACACACACACAGTCATATTCTCAGTGTGCTTCCTCCCTTAATTCAGACACTCACTTCCTGGACATAGGGAAGTGATATCCAGGTGTGGCCAGAGCTTACACCTGGCTGAGAGAGAGAGGGAGGGAGAGAGAGAGAGAGAGAGAGAGAGAGGGAGGGAGAGAGAGAGAGAGAGAGAGAGAGAGGGAGGGAGAGAGAGAGAGAGATCTTTTATCTCGAAATTCCATCTGGGCGAACTAGACACAAGCTATACAATTTCTCATTGTTTCAATTAAAGAAACTTATTTCCTTACGGTAAAAAAAGAAATGCTTATGTTTCTTCCCGTATTAAATTGTCCTGGTAAAGCCTCGTTTAACATGCGTGCCTCGTACATGGCCTCGTGTTAATCATGGCCTCTGTTAATCATGGCCTCGTGTTAATCATGGCTCTCGTGTTAATCATGGCCTCGTGTTAATCATGGCCCTCGTGTTAATCATGCCTTGTTATCATGGCCCTCGTGTTAATCATGGCCCTCGTGTTAATCATGGCCCTCGTGTTAATCATGGCCTCGTGTTATCATGGCCCTCGTGTACATGGCCTCGTGTTAATCATGGCCTCGTGTTAATCATGGCCCTCGTGTTAATCATGGCCTCGTGTTAATCATGGCCTCGTTTAATCATGGCCCTCGTGTTAATCATGGCCCTCGTGTTAATCATGGCCCTCGTGTACTCATGGCCCTCGTGTTATCATGGCCTCGTGTTAATCATGGCCCTCGTGTTAATCATGGCCCTCGTGTTAATCATGGCCCTCGTGTTAATCATGGCCCTCGTGTTAATCATGGCCCTCGTGTTAATCATGGCCCTCGTGTTAATCATGGCCCTCGTGTTAATCATGGCCCTCGTGTTAATCATGGCCCTCGTGTTAATCATGGCCCTCGTGTTAATCATGGCCCTCGTGTTAATCATGGCCCTCGTGTTAATCATGGCCCTCGTGTTAATCATGGCCCTCGTGTTAATCATGGCCCTCGTGTTAATCATGGCCCTCGTGTTACATCGACTGGCCCTCGTGTTAATCATGGCCCTCGTGTTAATCATGGCCCTCGTGTTAATCATGGCCCTCGTGTTAATCATGGCCCTCGTGTTAATCATGGCCCTCGTGTTAATCATGGCCCTGGCTCTCGTGTTAATCATGGCCCTCGTGTTAATCATGGCCCTCGTGTTAATCATGGCCCTCGTGTTAATCATGGCCCTCGTGTTACATGGCCTCGTTAATCATGGCCCTCGTGTTAATCATGGCCCTCGTGTTACTCATGGCCCTCGTGTTAATCATGGCCCTCGTGTTAATCATGGCCCTCGTGTTAATCATGGCCCTCGTGTTACTCATGGCCCTCGTGTTAATCATGGCCCTCGTGTTAATCATGGCCCTCGTGTTAATCATGGCCCTCGTGTTAATCATGGCCCTCGTGTTACTCATGGCCCTCGTGTTAATCATGGCCCTCGTGTTAATCATGGCCCTCGTGTTAATCATGGCCCTCGTGTTATCATGGCCTCGTG
Organism: Cherax destructor; assembly: GCA_009830355.1. NCBI lineage: Eukaryota > Metazoa > Arthropoda > Malacostraca > Decapoda > Parastacidae > Cherax > Cherax destructor. The sequence continues at coordinate 247,392 of WNWK01000560.1, read as the reverse complement.
TTAATCATGGCCCTCGTGTTAATCATGGCCCTCGTGTTAATCATGGCCCTCGTGTTAATCATGGCCCTCGTGTTAATCATGGCCCTCGTGTTAATCATGGCCCTCGTGTTACTCATGGCCCTCGTGTTAATCATGGCCCTCACATCTAAATTGAAATTTTTCGCATCCGCTGAATTTGTTTGAGTCCAGCAAGAGGAGCCGGGAGCATCAGTTGTGCGATCAACTTGCTGTGATAACACCAATTGGGATTGACAGTGTGGAGAGTTTGGTGGTGATGAAAGTGGTGGTGACAACATTGTTGTTGGTGATAGTAGTGATGGTGGTGCTGGTGGTGGCAGTTGTTACACTGCCTTCTATGGTTGCTACTGTTTTAAATGCAACCATCTCTTTTGTGTTCAATATTTGTGGGACAAAGAACGTCCAGAGAAGTTTTGCTGTACTGGGAACGTTTAAAATTCCTTGAACTGTAATGTAATCCTTGGAACGTAGGCGAGAAAAATCCATTATAATCTCCACCTGAAAAATTCTGGAGGGATCGGTCCCAAACTTACACACTTAAATCACTCCGTATGAAGACAAGAGATTCAGCAGACGATGCTGAACACCTCCAATGAAAAGCAACTCAGTGAGTGTAAAGGGACCAATACTCTTCAACGCCCTTCCTTCAAGTCAGTTCCAGATCATCCGAGCTGTGGTGCGTACGTTAGACTGCGTGTGGCTGATACCAAAAGCCTGGTCGATTAGGACAGCAACCGGGAGACCTGGTCCGGAACCGGGCAGCAGGGGCGGTGACCCCCTAAAGCAGCTACAAGTAACATCAGAATATAACAAGAACATGACACAAGTCTTTGGAATTCTGAATACACTTCACATTGTCACTTGTTAATTAATATCTGGCATGTTGCAACGTTACTTGTAGGTGAGGTGTGGTAACCACGTCAACACCTTGTCTTGTATTTGTCTTGGTGGTCCTTGCAAAGGTGCGGGTCAACACAGCTTGTTTGTAAAGGTTGCTTGCACGTCACTGTCTCCCATCCAATCTTCCCTGGTTGTCCTGCTGCCTCCACAGTGACAGTAACCAGTCACTGGTTCATTGAGTGGTGGTGACACTCTCAGCGTTCCTTATTTATTGTAAAATCATGTAGGAGAACAGTGCCACCACACTTCTCCACGTCATTAATAAATTATCTTAACCACATACTCACCGTAGCTACATACCCACCTTAACCACATACCCACCGTAGCTACATACCCACCTTAACCACATACCCACCCCCACAATAAAACTTTAATCATATGATCAGTGAAATGTAAGTATAACAAGCCCAGCATGCCATCTGGCCAGCCTCACCACACTGGTTGTGCCATCTGGCCAGCCACATCACACTGGTTGTGCCATCTGGCCAGCCTCACCACTGGTTGTGCCATCTGGCCAGCCTCACCACTGGTTGTGCCATCTGGCCAGCCTCACCACTGGTTGTGCCATCTGACCAGCCTCACTACTGGTTGTGCCATCTGGCCAGCCTCACCACTGGTTGTGTCATCTGGCCAGCCTCATCACACTGGTTGTGCTATCTGACCAGCCTCACCACTGGTTGTGCCATCTGACCAGCCTCACCACTGGTTGTGCCATCTGACCAGCCTCACCACTGGTTGTGCCATCTGGCCAGCCTCACCACTGGTTGTGCCATCTGGCCAGCCTCACCACACTGGTTGTGCCATCTGGCCAGCCTCACCACTGGTTGTGCCATCTGGCCAGCCTCACCACTGGTTGTGCTCGGCCACAAACATGTTTTGTTTTTGGGTAACCTTGCAGCAGCATGATGGTGTCGAGACTTAAGCATTGGTGTTCTTCATGAGTCATTGAGCAAGTCATTATATAATTAACACCTGCAGCAGGTGTTAATTAACACCCGCAGCAGATGATGATCAACACCTGCAGCAGGTGGTGATTAACACCTGCAGCAGACAATAATTAACACCTGCAGAAGGTGATTTTGACGAAAGTTTACTATAAATAATAACACTCCTTGCCAACCTGAGTAAAACTGACCCTGCCAGCCTGAGTAACACTGACCCTGCCAGCCTGAGTAACACTGACCCTGCCAACCTGAGTAACACTGACCCTGCCAGCCTGAGTAACAATGACCCTGCCAGCCTGAGTAACAATGACCCTGCCAGCCTGAGTAACAGTGACCCTACCAGCCTGAATAATACCCTGCCAGCCTGAGTAACACTGACCCTGCCAGCCTGAGTAACACTGACCCTGCCAGCCTGAGTAACACTGACCCTGCCAGCCTGAGTAACACTGACCCTGCCAGCCTGAGAAACAGTGACCCTGCCAGCCTGAGTAACACTGACCCTGCCAGCCTGAGTAACACTGACCCTGCCAGCCTGAGAAACAGTGACCCTGCCAGCCTGAGTAACACTGACCCTGTCAGCCTGAGTAACACTGACCCTGCCAACCTCAGTGAGTCTGCTCCACCCAGTTCTTAGTTTCTTTTGAGATGACTGAAACTACTCGGTTTATTCACTCTCCTCGGCTCACTCTCCCTCGGCTCACTCTCCCTCGGCTTACTCTCCCTCGGCTCACTCTCCCTCGGCTCACTCTCCCTCGGCTCACTCTCCCTTGGCTCACTCTCCCTCGGCTCACTCTCCCTCGGCTCACTCTCCCTCGGCTTACTCTCCCTCGGCTCACTCTCTTTCGGCTTACTCTCCCTCGACTCGGTCTTGCCACTAAACTAAACATAAGAGCAGCGCTGCTACCAACTCACAGTATATAATTGTATATTGGCTATGGTGTGTGTGTGATGTTGATACTAATTTTCAGAATTATTTTTACCATGAATTTCCAGTGGGCTTATTAGGCAAAAGTATCGTTGCTTTACGAGCCAAGCTTGCAAGGTGCGTCTAAAAAGCACCACACTCAACACTGATGCTGGTGCTTCCTAACACACTTAAAAGGAAACTTGCAGTACTTGGTGAATCCCGTTATAGTAGTAGATATTGTGGCGTGTTGGCAGGGAGTTTGTGGCTTGATGAGGGAGAGGGGTGGATGAGTTAATGGGGGAGACGGGATGAGTGGGTTAATGTGGGAGAGGGGGTGGGTGGGTTGATGGGGTGAGAGGGGTGGGTTGATGGGGTGAGAGGGTGAAACTGATGTAGGGGAGATAAGATAGAGCGAGGGAGTGGAAGAACGGGAGTAGACAGGGAAAAATTGTAGGGACAAAGTTAGGATACAGGAGATGAAGAGAAAGGAAGAGAAAGGGTAGGAGAAGGAAGGTGGGAAAAGATAAAAATAATTTTGGGAAGGAAAAGAGAAAGTTGTGAGGAAAGGAAGAGAAAGTTGTGTGTGTTACTGCTGGTAAGTAATGTGTCCTGGTTGGCACTGCCCGGGGCACTGAGAGTGCCACTCTTACTGCCACTTCCATAATCTCTCACAAGATGGACTGACGGAGAGAAGAAAGAAAGGACGCCTCAGTGTCTGGACAGAGACATGAAGGAACGGATGGGTGAATGTGTGGACAGAGAGACGTAAGAACGGACGAGTGAACGTTTGAACAGAGACACGAAGGAACGGATGGATGAATGTGTGGACAGAGAGACGGAAGAACGGACGAGTGAACGTCTGAAAAGAGAGACTAAGGAACGGAAGGTTGAACGCCTGAAGGAAGACATGGAGGAAGGGACAGGTGAACGCCTGAAGGAAGACATGGAGGAAGGGACAGGTGAACGCCTGAAGGAAGACATGGAGGAAGGGACAGGTGAACGCCTGAAGGAAGACATGGAGGAAGGGACAGGTGAACGCCTGAAGGAAGGGAGACAGACATGAAGGAACGGACGCACCAATACGGTGACCTAGAATTTATTCAGCAAGTCTTAACCTCTTTCCTGTCCTCTCCTTTGTGAGGTCAGTGTTCACACGCTGTTACAGTGGTAGCCCCCCAATCACCCCACTCACCCGCCCATCTCACCCCACTCCTTGAACCTTTCTTCATCACTCTCCATAGAACTTCTGGAATAAAGAACATGGAACTGCAATGGAAAATAATAATATTCACTAGACAGATATTGTGCAATGTTCATTGATGTGTGACGTTGACGTAGTGTGTGCTACAAGACGCACTTGTAGACCAGCTACACAACGTACACTGGACTGCACGAACGCTGCTCACCCAGTAATGAGTTGTGTCGAGAAGAGATTTTCTGAAGAGAAAGTGAAATGTTCATTGGATGAGTTGAGATGATCACATTACAGTTATTGGATGAGTTGAGATCATCACATTACAGTCATTGGATGAGTTAAGATCATCACATTACAGTCATTGGATGAGTTAAGATCATCACATTACAGTCATTGGATGAGTTGAGATCACATTACAGTCATTGGATGAGTTGAGATCACATTACAGTCATTGGATGAGTTAAGATCATCACATTACAGTCATTGGATGAGTTGAGATCATCACATTACAGCTGACCTTTAGACTCCGTACACTGAATGTCTACTGTGACACCCCCCAGGGTTGACCACCTGTTCTCACTGTTGCTCTCTCAGCTGGAAGCTACACTGTCATGGTGGTAGACTACACTGTCATGATGGTAGACTACACTGTCATGGTGTAGACTACACCTGTACTATGATGGTGTAGACTACACTGTCATGGTAGTAGCTACTACTGTCATGATGGTAGACTACACTGTCATGGTGGTAGACTACACTGTCATGATGGTAGGCTACACTGTCATGGTGGTAGACTACACTGTCATGATGGTAGTACACTGTCATGGTGGTAGACACACTGTCATGATGGTAGGCTACACTGTCATGGTGGTAGACTACACTGTCATGATGGTAGACTACACTGTCATGGTGGTAGACTACACTGTCATGATGGTAGGCTACACTGTCATGGTGGTAGACTACACTGTCATGATGGTAGACTACACTGTCATGATGGTAGACTACACTGTCATGGTGGTAGACTACACTGTCATGATGGTAGACTGCACTGTCAGTATGGTAGACTACACTGTCATGATGGTAGACTGCACTGTCATGATGGTAGACTACACTGTCATGATGGTAGACTGCACTGTCATGATGGTAGACTACACTGTCATGATGGTAGACTGCACTGTCATGATGGTAGACTACACTGTCATGATGGTAGACTACACTGTCATGATGGTAGACTGCACTGTCATGATGGTAGACTGCACTGTCATGATGGTAGACTACACTGTTATAACCTGAGGCAACAATGTTACATTCCTTGGATAGGCAGCCACATTGACTCTGACATTACATACATTTCTCAGACATACAAATGCCTCTGAGACTCCGAGGATCGTGGGCAGCCCTGAGCCCAGTCACACTGTCAGGTCACGACTGATTTCATGTCTCTGGAAACATGCACAGAGAAGCCTCGTCTGAGATCGTTGGCTCACTGAGCTCTGATCATTGGGCCACACTGACGGCAGTGGGTATAGTGCAGGAAAAAATTCAGTTTGGAAAGAAGATGACTGGTAGTTGAGAACACCAACAGAGCTCAAGCAACTGCTGACACAGTCCTGTATACCTAGAGTATCCCTGGAGGGTGTTCCTGGGGTCAACTCCCCCGAGGCCCGGTCCATGACCAGGCCTCGTGGTGGATCAGGGCCTGATCAATCAGGCTGTTACTGCTGGCCGCACGTGTTCCAACGTACGAACCACAGCCCGGCTGGTCAGGTAATGACTTTACGTGCCTGTCCAGGTTCCCCTTGAAGACAGCCAGGGGTATATGTATTCTGGAAGACAATTGAACAGTCTTGGGCCCCTAACAACAATCTTCAAGTTCTTGAATGCTAGTTTAAGGTTTGTTGATGTTGCACATGCTGCTGCTGTTCATATTGAAAGTTTTATATGTGTACTTAACCTGTTTGTGGTTGCAGGGGTCGAGACTGTTCCTGGCCTGGCCTCTGCCTTGGCCTCTACTGGGTTCATTCTCTCCTGGCTGTGTGAGCCCTATCATACCTATTCTTAAAGCTATGTACGGATCCTGCCTCTACTGCTTCGCTTTATAGGTCGTTCCATTTCCTGATCACTCTAGAGCTAAATAAGTATATCCTGACAGCCCTGTGACATCTGTGTTTTTATCTTCCAGCTGTCACCTCGTGTCCCTGAGACCCGCCTCTCAGACAGACTCGCCCTGTCCACCTTGTCAGTTCCTCTCAGTATTTTGTACATCATAATCATGTCACACCTGGTCTTTCTCTCCTCTGGTGTCGTCAGGTTTTTAGCACTTTTAGTCTCTCCTCACAGCTCCTACCTCTCAGTTCTGCGACATGTTATAGCAGATGCGGGTTCCATACTGGCGCTGCATACTCTATATGGGCCTGACATAAGCCATATATAGGGTTATGAATGTCTCCTTGTTGATGTTTCTGGATGCTACCCGTAAATTTGCCAGGGGAAATGCTCGGAACTATGCTCACCCCAAGGTCCTTCTTTTCCAGGGAGGTTTGCAGCCTTTGTCCCCTAAACCTGTACTCTGTTTCCGGTCTTCTGTGTCCTTCCCCGATTTTCCTAACATGCATTTGCTGGAATTAAATTCTAATAGCCACTTAACAGACCAATCGTGCAGCTTATCCAGATCGACTTGTCGTGTTTCCTGGTCGGCGTCTGTTTGTATTCTCCCCATTAGTTTCACGTCGTCTCCGAGCAGCGACACTTCCGACTTGATTTCTTCTGTCATGTCAACACAGTGTGTGTGTGTGTGTGTGTGTGTGTGTGTGTGTGTGTGTGTGTTGTGTGATAGGGGGTGCTACTAAAAGTGGTATTATGTATGTGGTACCTAGCAATAGGTGTGCTTATTTCTACTGAGAGCACGCTACCATTACCCAGCAACCACCACTACCACTACTACCACAACAACCTGGGTGGGGTTTTCTCTGCTTGTTCTGGAGGTCAGCTCTGACGAATCATCCGCCATCTTCAAATGTTTATGGTGGTTTTACTGCTTGTAAACCCACTTTCTGCTGACTAAATACTTATCTCAATTGGCCCTAGTTGTTACCTCTTAAAAAAAAAGGTCCGCTCGTAACAATGGAACTACTTCGGAGAATATTTTTTACTCGTCTTAGTTATTCTTAAATGTTATTCTTAAAATAAAAGGAAGTTCAGGAAATGGGTGTTAGTTGGGGGTTGATTCTGAGTATTAAAAGTCGTCTGGCAAGATCCGTAGAGGAGTGACTCACATAGTGGTAGTATTTATCTCTTAAAAGTCTGCTCTTAGATAATAGTATTGCGTGGATGGTGAGTGTGAAACCTGTCGTGTGTCCTGGAATGTTACCCAGCAGGTAAAGTTGGTGTTTAGTGCTCACCAGAGGCTTATGAACCACTGATTCTGTGTGGTGGGGGTCCTCAGAACTACGGATCCTGGGGGTGGTGAGGGGATCCTCAGAATCACTGATCCTGGGAGTAGTGAGGGGTGAATCCTCTGAATTACTGACTCTGCTCCAGATTCGTGTGAGTATTAATACTTGCCGTTACACACACACACACACACACACACACACACACACACACACACACACACACAAACACACACACACACACACACACACACACACACACACACACACACACCTAACCACAACTAGGTAGTACACACACACACACACCCTGCAACCACAACTAGGTGAGTACACACACACACACACACACACACACACACACACATATCAGCTTCCAGATCCTGAGAACATCTTACTAGTTTGGGGGAGGGGCGGTTAACCAAGAGAACAGTTCAGTAATATCTCAAACGGTTTTGTGATGAGGTCTTCCCTGCCACCCCCTCCCCAAGCACCCTGCCACCCCCTCCCCAGCACCCTGCCACCCCCTCCCCAGCACCCTGCCACCCCCTCCCCAGCACCCTGCCACCCCCTCCCCAGCACCCTGCCACCCCCTCCCCAGCACCCTGCCACCCCCTCCCCAGCACCCTGCCACCCTCCCCAGCACCCTGCCACCCTCCCCAGCATCCTGCCACCCCCTCCCCAGCACCCTGCCACCCCTCCCCAGCACCCTGCCACCCCTCCCCAGAACCCTGCCACCCCCTCCCCAGCACCCTGCCACCCCAGCACCCTGCCACCCCAACTCCCAAAACCACCACTGCACGACGCCACACAGACGTCACACAGACGCCACACAGACGTCACACAGACGCCACACAGACGTCACACAGACGCCACACAGACGTCACACAGACGCCACACAGACGTCACACAGACGCCACACAGACGTCACACAGACGCCACACAGACGTCACACAGACGCCACACAGACGTCACACAGACGCCACACAGACGTCACACAGACGCCACACAGACGTCACACAGACGCCACACAGACGATGAATGATGGGGTGGGGATGGGAAAAGGTTCTCAAGTGTAATATAAATGGAGAGATAGAGTGAACACGTAGAGAGGGAAAGTGGAGTGAATAGAAATTAATAATGGAACTGAAGTGGATAATGGAAGAAAATATATTTTAAAAAGACACTTGAAAGAATGAAGGTGGATGAAAAGAGGAAGTGGAGGAAATTAACGATGGAGGAGGATTGAAAGTGGAGGCGAAGGAATTGAAGGATGAAGGAGAGTAGAGGTGCGAGGATATAAGTAGAGGGTGGAGATGGGTTCCAGGTTAAGTTACTAGTAGAAGGGAGGGGCAGACGGGGAGGGAGGGGCAGACGTGGAGGGAGGGGCAGACATGGAGGGAGGGGCAGACATGGAGGGAGGGAAGGACTCCAAAAGATGGAATAGGTTAGAGCATCATTAAGAGGGGTGGGAGAGTAATAGAAGAGGGTGGAGGAGATGTTGATCTGGAGGCATCGCTAGAGTGAGAGACACCTCTCACTGTGTCAGAGTGAGAGACACCTCTCACTGTGTCAGAGTGAGAGACACCTCTCACTGTGTCAGAGTGAGAGACACCTCTCACTGTGTCAGAGTGAGAGACACCTCTCACTGTGTCAGAGTGAGAGGTCTTAAAGCACCACCAGCATGCCAGTCACACTCACTGGTGGGAACATCTGCAGTGTGATAACATCACCATCATCATTCTTCACATCATCCCTCTTCTCTTAATCTTTCGTCTCACGTTTGCTTTCTCCTTCACATCATCCTTCTTAACAGTTCTCCTTTTACATCTTCACTTTACCGAAATTTGTCGTCCTCTTCAAACAAGCTTTTTCCTGACAAGGATTCGAGCCCGCACACACGTATCATAACAGACGTTATTCCCACTATCGAAATAGCCAGTGAAAATTCATTTACAATTTCCGTGTACATAGCCAACATTCCACAGTTACAAGGGCATATCACATCGTAGCGTCTTGACTGTTTAAATGGGCCGAGTGATAAGTCTGAAATCATGGGAGTTCTTCCCCGGCATGATATCAATAGATCACTATAAGTGAGGGTCGTACGTTATCCCAGGCTGGGTATATCTGCCCACTTGACTATAATTACCATAAGTCTGTGTCCCAGTGTGTGTGCCTCCATGACTTGTTGATGGGGTCGCTGGAGCAGATGCTTTCTTGGAGCACTGTTGGTGGAGCTGTGTTGGTGGAGCTGTGTTGGTGGAGCTATGTTGGTGGAGTTGTATTGGTGGAATTGTGTTGGTGGCTAGCTGTTGTGTTGGAGAGGTGTTGGTGGAACTCATTTGTGTTAGAGTTGTGTCCCAAGGATCCTTCCACTCCTCTTCTCAAGGATCCTTCCACTCCTCTTCTCAAGGATCCTTCCACTCCTCTTCTCAAGGATCCTTCCACTCCTCGTCTTAAGGATCCCTCCACTCCTCGTCTCAAGGATCCTTCCACTCCTTGTCTCAAGGATCCTTCCACTCCTCGTCTCAAGGATCCTTCCACTCCTCTTCTCAAGGATCAGTCCACTCCTCATCTCAAGGATCCTTCCACTCCTCGTCTCAAGGATCCTTCCACTCCTCTTCTCAAGGATCAGTCCACTCCTCATCTCAAGGATCCCTCCACTCGTCTCAAGGATCAGTCCACTCCTCATCTCAAGGATCACTCCACTCCTCGTCTCAAGGATCCACTTCATACCTGGATCACTCCCCTTATTCCATGTATAAGACAATAAGTGTGTGTCTGGAAGCTCTGGTGCGTGACGACTCATTATCACCCGCAGCTTAAATACTCTGAAACCATAAATCTTTGAACAGTTATTTTAATAAGGTTGTTCTACCTATTTTATCTCGTGTTATATCATGTTAACTTGCGTTTTCTTGTCATATTTAAGGTGTCTAATGATATCTCGCATTACTATCTGTGGTCAGTAGTATCTCGTGTGTTGCATTAAAACCTGTCTTGCAAATAAAATCATTAAGCCAGTCCATAATAAATTTGAGCAAGGAGTTGGATCACATGAAATACACTGTCAATTGTCTTTGTAGGGAGAGGACACTTGTGTATACTTCAGGACATTTATTGAAGGACAGGTTCTTCAGGAGTATAGTTTTGTCAGTCCTTAGGACCTCCACTAGTAGTAAAACGTTTTCTGTAATGAATTTCTTAAACTGTACACTAGTTTCCTTTCCTTGGGACTGACGGTGTCACAATACCATCGACGGTGTCACCATACCATCGACGGTGTCACCGTACCTTACACCATTGGTATCGTAGCGTGGTGGGCCAGCGGCACGGCATCTACCCGCTGCCCAAACAAGTACACAATAAAACCAAACTGGTCCTCAGGCCACGAAGATCTGTTTACAAGTGCTCTTAAAATATGCAGAGAGGCACAAAAGAACAACATTCGCTAATCCCAGTAATAAATCATCGCAAATGGGTATGGTGCCAGAGATAGATAAGATGCTCATTGAGATACCCATTTAAAAAACAGGAAATAGGTCCTTAATCTCGAATTATCACTATGTCAAGTCCATCGTTGATAGTAGGTAAATTATTGTACATGAATGGTATACAATACCAACAGGATGAAAATTAGACACATGTGCAACATCTGGGTATCTTTATTGTAGACGTTTCGCCCTCAGTGGCTTTATCAATACAAATTCAAGGACATAATTGGAAGACAGTAGAAGTATATACAAAATATGAGGTAATCAGTCAAAGCTGAGGGACTGATTACCTCATCTTTTGTATATATAGTTCAACAGTCTTCCAATTATGTCCTTGAATCTGTATTGATAAAGCCACTGGAGGGCGAAACGTCTAAAATATAGGTACCCAGATGTTGCACATGTCTAATTTCCAGGTAGATTATTTTGTTACGAGGGATGGCTGGTATAAAAGTCATCTTGGCTGAAATAATTTGATCAACAAGTATTAATGAAGAATTTGTTTTGTCTTTCAACAGATTGATTGACCTCGTTCACCAAGGTATTTCAAGCTGTGGACAATAATAAAAAGTTACTTTTTAGTTTATGTAGACTGCACTGAGAGTTTCTGACAAAGTACCATACTCGTAGAAGACCCTGGTAAAGGTTGCAGTGCATGGTAGCTCTGGCCTGGCTCGAGACATGGCTGACAAGTAGGCAGCAGAGACTTTGTATGAATAAAGACGAACAGAATGAACATCAGTCACAAGTGGCGTTCCACAAGGGTCAGTGCTGGACAACTCTGTTTACAATTTTTTTTTTCCCACATTCGTGTTGAACCGCCTGCCACGGAGTTTCATACCACTGTTTCATAAAGTTGTATCTCTTGGCACTTAAAAAAAAAAGGTGTTCATGCTTGAGTATGTGGCGTTTGTTGAGGCTCTTGAAGGTTTGTGTGAGGTCATCTCCAAGGCTCCGTGCTCTGAGTGACAACATATTGAGTCTTGAGTCTTACTTTGTACAGCTTGTTTCTTAGGGATGATTTAACCTTTGTTACCCTTCTTTACACCCTGTCAGATTTATCGTAGCTTTTTATATACTTGGGAGACCAGAACTGGAGAGAGTGGGGGGGGGGGGCACTCAGACTAGACCACTGGGTATGTGGCAGCAGCCTTGAGCCAGGGTCGTGCAGGCAACCACAACCACACAGCAGGTATCCCACGGTAGCTCTCATACCCCCACCACACCACCCCCAACATGGTCCCTCTTCTCCATCGCCTCCACCACTCCTCAGTCTCACTTCTCCATCACCCCCCCCACTCCACTCTCCTCTCCATCACCTCCACCACTCTACTTTCCTCTCCATCACCCCCACCACCCTACTCTCCTCTCCATCACCTCCACCACTCCACACTCTCACTTCTCCATCACCTCCACCACTCCACACTCTCCTCTCCATTACCCCAACCACTCCACACACTCACTTCTCCACCTCCAACACTCACATCAGCTCCTCACCCACAAAGCTCAACTTCCAGTAATTATTTGTTGGTTGATCATGGGTCAATACATGACATTGCAGTGTTGCAACACCAGTGTGGGTTTTGCCTCTGCGTAAAGTGACTCTTACCGCAGTACGTGTCTGCTGCTGCTGCTGATGTTGTTACTGTTACTGTTGCTACTGCTACTGCTGCTGTTGCCTCGTCGTATACACTAACTGTAGGTAAGACCGCCATATTCATTACTAACTGCACTGTGGGGTCTTAAATAAGAGAACAATTTAGAGATCATTCTGAAGTCTGTGATGAGAAGATTGTGGCAGCTGAAACCATAACAAATATCTGAGGCCTTTTTAGTGGACGTTTAGAACCTCGTAGTTACTGTCTTGATCCTCTTCACATGTTTAGAACCCTTGAGTTCAGTGTTATTTATGACTGCACCAGACGATACACAGAAGACTTATATAAAATTATTTGTGTAGGACTGTAAGTGTTGCACTTAAGACACTTTCAACGGGCAGTCAGGAGAGAGAGGAGACCCAGTAGCAGCCAGCAGAGAGGCGGGGCCAGGAGCTGAGTCTCGACTCATTCAACCACAAGTAGTTGAGTACAAATAGGCGAGTATGGCTGGTCTTAGTGCGGATAGTAGGTCCTCGGGCGAGTCCTGGTCCTTATACGTATTGTCAGCTGGTCCTTGTATTAGAGTCAGCTGGTTCCTGCATTACAGTCAGCTGGTTCCTGTATTAAATTCAGTTGGTTCCTGCATTACAGTCAGCTGGTTTCTGTATTAAATTCAGTTGGTTCCTGCAGTGTACTCAGCTTAAAACCTTTACCTCTCAGTGTCAGGCTGTTATATGGCTCCTCTTCCCTTTTTTTATAACCTGGATTATTTTGGTGATAAAAGAACAAGTGACAAAAGAGGTTTATGTCAGAGGCTTTTGTCATTCCCGGGGAGGCGCCGCATGCGGCCACCCGCGACCCTACACTACTTAAAAATGGTAACAATGTGTGTGTGTGACTCAACAAGGTGTGAGTTGACCTGTAAGTGGTATATCAAGTGGCCTGCCTCTCTCTCTTCCCTTCCACCCTAGTCACTTCTTCTCTTGTCTTCCATCTTTCTCTTCTCTCAGCCTTCTTTCTCATATTTTTATCCTTCATTCTTTTGGTATGTGTTTCTTTTCCGGATCTCTTTCTCTCTCTCTCTCTCTCTCTCTCTCTCTCTCTCTCTCTCTCTCTCTCTCTCTCTCTCTCTCTCTCTCTCTCTCTCTCTCCAGATTCCATTTGGTTCCCTGAAGTGTTGTGGCCAATGTACCGAGTGGCCGCCTCTCACACTCAGAACCAGTCCTGGTCCCACTCACACCACTCAGAACCTGTCCTGGTCCCACTCACACCACTCAGAACCTGTCCTGGTCCCACTCACACCACTCAGAACCTGTCCTGGTCCCACTCACAACACTCAGAGCCTTTCCTGGTCCCACTCACACCACTCAGAACCAGTCCTGGTCCCACTCACACCACTCAGAAACAGTCATGGTCCCACTCACACCACTCAACAAATTAGTGATCACATGTTGCTCATCTAAGAAGTAAAATAATACACTTAACAAATTATTATTGCCTGTCTCCCGGCAGGAATTATTTAGATTGTCTAATTCATCACAGTAATAGACTCTCTCTCTCTCTCTCTCTCTCTCTCTCTCTCTCTCTCTCTCTCTCTCTCTCTCTCTCTCTCTCTCTCTCACACACACACATACACACACACATACACACAAACACACACACGACACTGGAGGACAGGAGAGATAGGGGGGGACATGATAACGACATATAAAATACTGAGAGGAATTGACAAGGTGGACAGAGACAAAATGTTCCAGAGATGGGACACAGCAACAAGGGGACACAGTTGGGAGTTGAAGACTCAGATGAATCACAGGGATGGTAGGAAGTATTTCTTCAGTCACAGAGTGGTCAGGAAGTGGAATAGTTTGGGAAGCGATGTAGTGGAGGCAGGATCCATTCATAGCTTTAAGAAGAGGTATGATAAAGCTCATGGCGCAGGGAGAGTGACTCAGTAGAGGCCAGTGAAGAGGCGGGGCCAGGAGCTATGAATCGACCCTTGCAACCACAACTAGGTGAGTACACACACACACACACACTGTGCTCAATAAGGTGAAAGTGTATACGCCAGCAGTGCCAGATATGGTGTGTGTGTTGGTGATTATTTTTTACGACTTGGAGTGATTGACAGCGACCTGGAGGTGATTGACAGCGACCTGGAGGTGATTGACAGCGACCTGGAGGTGATTGACAGCGACCTGGAATGATTGACAACGATATACGCCCACGCCTACGCTCCAGACAGGGATACACGCCCACCCTTCCACTTTTAAGATGCTGGGCGCCAATACACACACCCATTCCTACGCCCACGCCCATACCCACATCCACGCCCATACCCACATCCATGCCCATACCCACATTCATACACATACCCACGCCCACACACATACCCACATCCACGCCCATATGAATGCTCCTTATCTGTGCACTGAATAATATAATAATAATCAGTATTTGCGCTTGTCAAGCACTTCAAAATAGTTGAGATACTTTACATACGCCCACACCAGGCCACGCCCACACCACGCCCACACCACGCCCACACCCACGTCACGCCCACACCCACGTCACGCCCACACCACTGAAGTTCAAATCAACGTTTCGGTGACAAGTCGACCACCCACATCAGGAATAATTTGTGTAGCATAACATAACATAACATAACTCTGTACAAAGCAAAAATTGTTGACTAGCAATTTAATATAATGATCATTACAAGGTGAGAACCCCGGTTAAACCTGGTTAACAAGGCAGGTTAGTGTCCCGTGTATCAGGCGGACACTCTCCAAGTCAAGAAACAACAGAGAAAACTAAACGCAACAAGAGAGGGTAAACTATAATTATATTTCAGAGTAAACACCACCTTAAGGGAGGTTCCTAGATGGAAATAAATGGTATAAAATACCGACACAATGGAAAATAACATAAGCGTATGTCTTATTGACAAGTTCCCCGCAGTGATCAGTCACAGACAGATCTGTCATGACTCGATCCCTCGACGTGTCAATAAAGTCACATCGCTATATATGAGTTCCTAGATGCTGGTGAGGTCTGATCTAGGGTTGGATCTTACCAGTTCCTGAATTAAGCCCGAATACCTTCAATCCCCATCCCTACACGTTCAGTCCTCCCTAATAATAATAATAATAATAATAATAATAATAATAATAACGAGTAAACAGGTTAACTGCTGACTCACTGTCGTTGAGTCTAGATGGAAGTTGTGTTATATAAAAGCTTTTTAAAATGCTTGAAGTTGTAGTGTTGTGTGTCTTAGGTACAGTTTTAAACCAGCTGGACTCTGTGTGCGATTGTGAGACTCTGTGTGGGATTGTGAGACTCAGTGTGGGATTGTGAGACTCAGTGTGAGATTGTGAGACTCAGTGTGGGATTGTGAGACTCAGTGTGAGATTGTGAGACTCAGTGTGAGATTGTGAGACTCAGTGTGAGATTGTGAGACTCAGTGTGGGATTGTGAGACTCAGTGTGAGATTGTGAGACTCAGTGTGAGATTGTGAGACTCAGTGTGAGATTGTGAGACTCAGTGTGAGATTGTGAGACTCAGTGTGGGATTGTGAGACTCAGTGTGAGATTGTGAGACTCAGTGTGAGATTGTGAGACTCAGTGTGAGATTGTGAGACTCAGTGTGAGATTGTGAGACTCAGTGTGAGATTGTGAGACTCAGTGTGAGATTGTGAGACTCAGTGTGAGATTGTGAGACTCAGTGTGGGATTGTGAGACTCAGTGTGAGATTGTGAGACTCAGTGTGAGATTGTGAGACTCAGTGTGAGATTGTGAGATTCAGTGTGAGATGAGACTCAGTGTGAGTTGAGACTCAGTGAGATTGTGAGACTCAGTGTGAGATTGTGAGACTCAGTGGGGGATTGTGAGACTCAGTGTGAGATTGTGAGACTCAGTGTGAGATTGTGAGACTCAGTGTGGGATTGTGAGACTCAGTGTGAGATTGTGAGACTCAGTGTGAGATTGTGAGACTCAGTGTGAGATTGTGAGACTCAGTGTGAGATTGTGAGACTCAGTGTGAGATTGTGAGACTCAGTGTGAAATTGTGAGACTCAGTGTGAGATTGTGAGACTCAGTGTGGGATTGTGAGAGGTGATGGTGGTGGTGGCCAGAGTAGTAAGTCTGCTCTCTGATAGTTACCAATAGTCATAAACTCTATTAACATTTTAAAAATTACTCCCGACATTGGTAATATTACTGTAGGAAGACGTGAAGAGCTGCAGTACACCACTGCACAGGAGGAGGTGCACGATCTTACATATTGCAACCCACTGACGTCCACTCTTAAGGAAAATTAGTTACGGTTCTTTATTATTGTTTTCTTCCGAGTACAGTGACTCTTTGTCGGGACAGGAGCTACATCAGTCGCTAGGAATTGTAGGTGACTGTCTCAGACGTTGGTGCCTGCTAGCACTACCAGCGAGGGTTGCTTTCTGATTGTAACCACCACAGTATAATGCAAAACAACCACAGGGGGCTTGAATGATAGCTCTAGGCCTTTAGTGTTGCAATAAACACATCTTCAGGAGCTTGCAATGTTGCAAAAATTAGTAGCAAGTCCTGAAGATGTATTATTGCAACACGAAAGACCTAGAGCTGTCATTCAACTCCCCTTGTTTTCTTGTTTTGCATCTTTTATCTATATATATATATATATATATATATATATATATATATATATATATATATTCATATTCCTGTTTCCTCTCATTATTGTTGTTCATTAATTTGCTACTACGTTTAGATATTGAAGGTGTTAGACCACATTCGACCCTTGTGGCTGACCTGTGACCTCTGACCTGTGACCCCGCCACGGGCGCCCAGCAGCAAAGCTGGGCAAGAAAATGGTTGCAGAAATGGGTTTTGCTGGAGAATGTGGCATTGTTATTGTGCGTAGTGGAGACGGGTAGGCGGGTAGACGGGTAGGCGGGTAGGCAGGTAGACGGGTAGGCGGATGGATGTGTGGATTGATAAGGGACAGATGGATGTATGGACAGATGCAACAGATGGTTGGGTAAATAAACCGATGAATCTGAAGTTCCTAGTTATTGTATGTCAGATAGTTTAACACAGGAACACTGGTGTGTGCTGTGATACACGCAACACAGGAACACTGGTGTGTGCTGTGATACACGCAACACAGGAACACTGGTGGGTGCTGTGATACACGCAACACAGGAACACTGGTGTGTGCTGTGATACACGCAACACAGGAACACTGGTGTGTGCTGTGATACACGCAACACAGGAACACTGGTGGGTGCTGTGATACACGCAACACAGGAACACTGGTGTGTGCTGTATACACGCAACACAGGAACACTGGTGTGTGCTGTATACACGCAACACAGGAACACTGGTGGGTGCTGTGATACACCAACACAGGAACACTGGTGGTGCTGTGATACACGCAACACAGGAACACTGGTGGTGCTGTGATACACGCAACACAGGAACACTGGTGGTGCTGTGATACACGCAACACAGGAACACTGGTGGGTGCTGTGATACACGCAACACAGGAACACTGGTGGTGCTGTGATACACGCAACACAGGAACACTGGTGGGTGCTGTGATACACGCAACACAGGAACACTGGTGGGTGCTGTGATACACGCAACACAGGAACACTGGTGGGTGCTGTGATACACGCAACACAGGAACACTGGTGGGTGCTGTGATACACGCAACACAGGAACACTGGAGGGTGCTGTGATACACGCAACACAGGAACACTGGTGGGTACTGTGATACACGCAACACAGGAACACTGGTGGGTGCTGTGATACACGCAACACAGGAACACTGGTGGGTGCTGTGATACACGCAACACAGGAACACTGGTGGGTGCTGTGATACACGCAACACAGGAACACTGGTGGGTGCTGTGATACACGCAACACAGGAACACTGGTGGGTGCTGTGAAACACAAATTAACACAGCATGCACGTATTTATGAGTTTAGTCTCGTCACCTGCCTTCAATATAAGTTCAAATTTTAATGTATTTTTTTAGTTTGCTGAAGATGGCCTCGATGTAAAGCCGAGATATTGAGTGCTTTTGTTTAAGTGTCTGTGAGTTATGTTGTGCTGTTTATGCCTTTGGAATCACAAACATATTGCAAATCGTAAATATTGCACTGCTAGCTTATCTTCAATGCAATCACTGTAGCAGAACACATTCCTCAGTACCTTATATCACTGCAACTGTGATATAACAAAACAGGAAACAGGGCCATGGCCAGGAAACAAGACTCAGCCCCTGGCAGACAAATTGGTCAGAACCCGCGCTCTCAGGAGGCAGTCTTTATTGTTTATTATTATTATTATTATTATTATTAGTGTGTTTGTGTACGTTAAGGTTAGTGTAGAGGTTAAGCCAGGGTGTCCTCCTAGGATGGTGCTACACTTGCATCTTAGTAATCTGCGTATCGTCTGCCACGTGGTGTCTTGCACTGTGTCACTAGACGTGTAGAGGGAAGGTAGGGAGGTGCCAGTCAAGGGACACTTTACATCATCAACGGTGTTGTGTAGTAGTCGGACAGAAGACACTACCCTCAACAGTATCTCTGTTGCCTGACAGACAGTCAGGCAACAGTACCTCGGTTGTCTAAGAAATCTAGGGCACTTTCCTGGACAGTACCTGTTAAAAAAAATACACAGTTTGGCACCATGAAAGACACTGATTCCACTGGTAAAGACTTGACTTAGTTTACCAAGTGGGTTGAGCAAGTAACTCACATAATCACATTCCTTCAAATCAACGGCTTCCATTGTTTGCTCCGCCATAAGTCTTGTCTAAACAAGCAGCCTCGTTAGGACTCTTGCTCTCTTTGTTATAAACGGAGCGTCAGGACTTGTTGGTATCTGCCACCTATCTTATAAGGCAAAATAATAAATTTGTACATAATATACAGTATACCCAAATGTACTCCTGATTGCTCTTTTAAGGCCTAGTTCCTAGGCCTATTGTACGCCCGTGTGTTCCTGCGCTTCCCTCCACAAATGGATATGGGGTGCACAATAAACTAACCACGACCGTCCACAGTATGGATATGCAATAATCTAGCCACTACTGTCTACACAATGGATTTAGGATGCACAGTAAACTAGCCACTACCATCCACAGGATGGATATACATTAAACTAGCCACTACCGTCCACAGGATGGATATACATTAAACTAGCCACTACCGTCCACAAGATGGATATAGGATGCACAATAAGCTAGCAGCTTCGGTGGCAAAGTTTAAATCTTTGTTCTGGTGGTCTTTCTTCGTTTGATATCCTTTGCAATGCGTTGAGGTGCAGGATATGCGTGCCTGAGGGTCGTCCATGCAACAATTGTGGCGGTCGTTGTGTTGCGCAGTCTTGCTAATACCCTAAGTAGCAGAAGCAGCAGCAGGGGGTGTTGTGGGTACCTGCTGGTGGTAAGAAGCAGCAGGTGCGATATAAATTAACTGCAGGTGGTCTTACCTATTTACAACGAAAGAGGATCAACAGCAGCAGAAGTAGCAGCAGTATGCGTGGTATATTTTAGCTTGTGGTCCAAGCAGGAGAAGAGGGAGAGATGGGGATGCCTGATGGCGGCCCCGGAGGCTGAAGAATCAACAAGGGTGATAAAAGTGTTAGTCTGCGGTCAGTGACTGCTGATGAGAATGTCAATATTAGCAGTGACCACCTCTCTACTTCCACTCTCCCAGCCTACCCTCCACCTAACCTACCTCTTCACCTCTCCATATCCTCTCTCTACCCTTAACCTCTCACATACACTCCACTCCTACGTCCATCCTCCACCAATCTTACCTATCCATGTGGTTCCACTGCTAACACTGCCACTAAGTGTTGCAACCATCCTTCATGAAATTATAATTGCCTTTCTGTGGTTTTATGGAAACCAATTAAAGACATAACTGGACCAGGTATCCACAGTACGTACAGTAATTTAGCCAGATGCAGTGTAGTCTATGTAGTTGAGGCAACCCTTGATCAAGACACAACTAGAACACACAGTAAGTGTGTGTGTGGAATAAATACACAACGCCAGCAACACGTGCGTGTTACATAGGGGCAAGACCACACATCTTACTGCCAGGGACGCAGCCCAACTCGTAATACATGAAAATTAAAGCGTAGAGCAAAACCAGAGCACATTCATGCTGGCAAAATCTTCTGCACCAAATTCTGGTAGGTCACCTTCCAGCAGGTGACCTCACTAATGCAGCAACACAAGTCATATAACCTCACGTCCTCACCTGATAGGAGGGACTATAAAGAGTAGGTTACATGTATCATGTACGTATATTTGGAAGCCAAACGTCCTTATATAATAAAGGTTTTGTTGTTTCTTTCTGATGTGTAGCAAGATGTGTTCCCTCCAAGCTCGTGTGTCCCGAGAGAACTTTTAACCTCGTGAGTAATGTGGATAACTTTTGTCCAACACTTAAAAACTTCCAGCAGGTACCTGAGAGAGAGAGACAGGGAGGGATAGAGGGAGGTAGGATGGGAGGGGGAGAAGGGGAATACATGTTGTTATTATACAGGTTGTCTTGATAAGTTTATCAAGTGGCCTGGGGGATCAGGGTGGCTGATCTGGCCACACCTCATATTGTATACCATGTGTTGGTTCATCTCTCTCTCTCCTGCCTCTGATCCTCTCTCCTGAATCTGATCCTCTCTCCTGAATCTGATCCTCTCTCCTGCCTCTGATCCTCTCTCCTGCCTCTGATCCTCTCTCCTGCCTCTGATCCTCTCTCCTGCCTCTGATCCTCTCTCCTGCCTCTGATCCTCTCTCCTGCCTCTGATCCTCTCTCCTGCCTCTGATCCTCTTCCCTGCCATCATTCTCCTCACACTGGATTGCTCGATGACTGTAAGTTGTATTTAAATAATGTTAGTCATAAATATTTAACTTTAATATATAGCAACATGGAACTAACTCCTTGTGTCTTTTTTTTATATTGTTACTTCTCTCAATATCTCTCTCCCACCTTACTTCTCTCATTACCTCCCTCCCATTTCTCTCATTACCTACCTCCCTCCATTACCTACCTCCCTCCTTACCTCCCTCCCTCTTTGCCCCTCTCCCTTTCTCCCTCCCTCCTTACTCTCTTCCCTAATTACCTCCTTTCCTCCCCCCACCTTGCCCCTCTCCCTCCATCTCTCTTCTCCTCCTCTCTCTCTCTCTCTCTCTCTCTCTCTCTCTCTCTCTCTCTCTTCTTATATATATATATATATATATATATATATTATATATATATATATATATATATATATATATATATATATATATATATATATATATATATATATATATATATATATATATATTATATATATATATATATATATATATATATATATATATATATAATATATAAATAGATTATATTTCATTTATAGGTATATTATATCACTTTACTGTATTTGATATATATATATATATATATATATAATATATAATGATGGATGAAGAAAAGATGGCAGAGCATTCCAAAGATTTCTTCTGCACACTTTCACGATACTTAATCATCATTGAACACCTCGTTTACTCGATCTTCTGCATATGCTGCTATATATATAGATAAATAATATACAGAGTGTCTGAGAGGAGAACAGTGTGGGCAGAGGCAATCTCCTAGGAAGGGTCCTGGCACCCACCTCGGATCTAACTCATCATGGGGAACACCTCCTCTGTCTGACACTTACCGCGAATCATGGCTGGCTGCATCGGACATCTGGAGGATATACTGTGATACAGGACCTGAGAGGAGGAACAGTGATGGAATGTGGGGATACTTTACAGGACAGAGGGGTACGCAGCCTCAGACATCTGGAGTAACTGTGATAGGACATCTAGGATTGAACATTGAACAGGAATCAGAGATTCTGTGATATAGGACATCGTAGGAAGTGATACTGTGATACAGGACATCGTAGGGAAGTGATACTGTGATACAGGACATCGTAGGGAGTGATACTGTGATACAGGACATCGTAGGGAGTGATACTGTGATACAGGACATCGTAGGAGTGATACTGTGATACAGGACATCGTAGGGAGTGATACTGTGATACAGGACATCGTAGGGAGTGATACTGTGATACAGGACATCGTAGGAGTGATACTGTGATACAGGACATCGTAGGGAGTGATACTGTGATACAGGACATCGTAGGGAGTGATACTGTGATACAGGACATCGTAGGGAGTGATACTGTGATACAGGACATCGTAGGGAGTGATACTGTGATACAGGACATCGTAGGGAGTGATACTGTGATACAGGACATCGTAGGGAGTGATACTGTGATACAGGACATCGTAGGGAGTGATACTGTGATACAGGACATCGTAGGGAGTGATACTGTGATACAGGACATCGTAGGGAGTGATACTGTGATACAGGACATCGTAGGGAGTGATACTGTGATACAGGACATCGTAGGGAGTGATACTGTGATACAGGACATCGTAGGGAGTGATACTGTGATACAGGACATCGTAGGGAGTGATACTGTGATACAGGACATCGTAGGGAGTGATACTGTCGCAGGTCTGTATATTATGGCATGGGTTCGAACCCCACTTCCGGCTCGAGGTGCAGGCGACTCTCAGTGAACAAGTAGAAGAAGAATACACGGTTCGAGTCTCCCCCCCCCCATCTTCTTGAGTGTAATGAACGAATATATTACTGGGCGGAGACTCGAACCGTGGTGAAAATTAGACACTATGTGCACCATCTGGGTATCTATTGTAGACGTTTCGCCCTCCAGTGGCTTTATCAATACAGATTCAAGGACATAATTGGAAGACAGTAGAACTATATATACAAAATACGAGGTAATCAATCCCTCAGCTTTGAGTAATTACCACGCGCCCAGTATTCTCTTATTCATTACGACTTTGATTTGAGATGTAATGCAAGACAAGTCCCTGTGTAGTTCTTAGGTGTATTAATGCAGGCATGATAGTGTATGCGTGTCTGTGTGCGTGTATGCGTATGCGCGCAGTGGCTGGTTGTTATTGGGTTTAACAAAAAGGTCATTACGCAAGTGGAAAAAAACTACAACAATGGCCCCCAAAGGTCACTGATAATATTAAGGTGACTCTGGTGTCAGCGGTAAAGAGGTCAATTTCGGTGGTAATACTGTTATTGTGTTCTGTATACTGTTACTTGGTACCACTGTCAACGTATATACTGTTTGTGTAGGTGGGTGTCTCAGCCAGACTTCCTCACACTGCCTGTACGTGGGTGGCTGAAACTGCCTCTGCATGAGTGTCACAGCCAGACTCCCTCAGCGTGTACATGGGTGTCTCAGAATGCGTGTACGTGGAAGTCTCACACTGCCTGTACGTGGGTGTCTCAGCCTTCATTCTCTGCCCCTAATGGTCTTGTTCCACTTATGTTGAACACTCTCTCTGGTTACCCTGACATGCCTGTGGAGGGGTAATGGTAGTGTGGAAGGTGGCTAGGATAGAATAGGTGAAGGTAGTGGTGGTAGTAGGGGTGGTGGTGAAGGTAATGGTGGTAGGGGTGGTGAAGATCGTGGTGGTGGTTGGTGGTGGTTGGTGGAAGGGGTGGTTTTGAAGTGTAGTTTCCCACGAGTAAGTACTACTGGTCCTCTCACAATTACCTCGACCCTTGCAACTTGGAGGGAAGGGGTCTGTTAAGGGGGTAAAGGGGTTTTTGTTATAATAGCAAGGGTAAGGGGGGGAGAGTTTAACTGACTTGTGTATTTTCCCCAGGCTATACCTCTTATTATTATTATTATTATTATTATTATTATTATTATTATTATTATTATTATATCAGTGAGAAAACGCAAAATCTGCAGGGGTTATATAGCTCTTGGGGAAATGGGACGCAGCTTCCACAGCAGGTGTAGGTGGGTGGTAACTACCAGAGCAGGTGTAGGTGGGTGGTAACTACCAGATCAGGTGTAGATGGGTGGTAACTACCAGAACAGGTGTAGGTGGGTGGTAACTACCAGATCAGGTGTAGATGGGTGGTAACTACCAGAATAGGTGTAGGTGGTTAGTAACTACCAGATCAGGTGTAGATGGGTGGTAACTACCAGAACAGGTGTAGGTGGGTGGTAACTACCAGATCAGGTGTAGATGGGTGGTAACTACCAGAACAGGTGTAGGTGGGTGGTAACTACCAGAACAGGTGTAGGTGGGTGGGAATACATTTATACTAGAGGTTACTAGAACGTCAAGCGGAACACCTGTGTGTACTCAGCAGGTGTGTTTGCAGTGATGGGGAGGGGGGGTCGATTCACGGCTCCTGGCCTCACGTAATAATTGTCATCTATATTACTGGTTTCTGACTTTTTGAGTCGAATTGTACATAGTCTTAAAACTATGTATCGAATTTGCCTACATCCCGCTGGACAGGCACCTAAAGTCAGTACCT